>ML380961.1:7212-29389 GCA_005239525.1 Nicotiana knightiana | reverse complement strand
GAAAGTCATAACCGAGGGTTTAGAGGTTGGATTAGAGATAACGATACCTCGGGTGCAATCTAAAGTGAACTGTAATGCAATCTAGCTAGCGTAACTTGAGAGAGTGCGTCTAGTAAATTATCATAATTACTTGAGAGAGATTTATGGTAGATAGAGTGTTCATGATTGATAGAGACAACTAATCAAGCTATATGAAGTATCCGAGAAGTAAGTCACCAACGGGGGAAACCATAACCTTAGACCTTTATCATCATTATTTACAACACATTTGTAGTAATTGCTAGTTATTATTATTGTCAGTAGAATTGGTAAAACATCACCAATTTATATTAAAATTTCTTGAGAGAATTGATTGAGTAAAAGTTGTGTATTCTAAAGACTTGATTGATACGTAAATTCCCTGTGGGATCGACTCTGGTCCTAATACCCCAGATTATATTTGCAACGCCCGTTTAGTCTTTTATTAGACATAGTTGAGCGTGACCATAACTCCGGACCTTAAACGGGTCTGGTGGAAACATGAACTTTCATAAACCCTTGCATACTAAACTGAATGAATACATGACTACTGAACTGTTGAGATACTGAACTGAATGACTACTGCATTGACTGAATATTGGTCTGCCATAGATACATGGATACTGAACTAACATGGATGTATGAATATTATACTGTCAAGAATATTTGAATATTGAAATAACATCAATATCAGAGTTCTAAGATGGCATGAATATCTAAGCATTGGATTGACATGAGTAGCTGAGTATTGATCTGACATGAGTAGCTGAGTACTGAACTGACATGAGTATCTGAGTGCTGAACTGACATGAGTATCTGAGTACTGAACTGGCTTGAGTATCTGAGTAGTGGAAACTTGAATGTTATAACATGACACGTGAAATACTGGTTGTACCACCGTTAACTGTGATAGCAACTCCAACTCATAAGCTAATTGACTGATCCTTCGCAAGATTCTATATGGCCCAATATAGCAGGGACTATACTTCCCCTTCTTCCCAAATCTCATAATGCCTTTCATAGGCGAAACTTTCAAACACCCAATCACCAACTTGAAACTCTAGGTCTCTATGTCGCATGTCTGAAGAGGAATTTTGGCGGCTCTGAGTCATCTTCAAATGCTCTTGAATCAACTTAACTTTCTCTATAGTCTGATAGACCAAATTTGGTCCCAACAACTCTGCTTCACTACCTTTGAACCAACCAATTGGCGATCTACACTTTCGCCCATACAAAGTCTCGCACGGTACCATCTTGGTACTAGAATGGTAGGTGTTATTATTAGCAAGGTCAATGAGAGGTATGTGATCATCCCAATTAGTTTTAACATCAAGGACATATCCTCAACTGTTTAAATAATGCCTCTGCCTGGCCATCTTTCTGAGGATGAAAAACTTGTGCCTAATAATTTCTGAAAGAACTTCTAACATTATCTTCCCTCTTTAAGTCCATCTATGTCTGGAACACACAATTTGTCTTGGTACCTCAAAGTACCATCATCTCCCCTTATTCAAAAGCCATCGTCTTATACTTGTGAATATCCTCTTTCAACTGCAACACATAGGGATCATCAAATTGTTTCTCCTTCTCTTTGGCTACTAAGGGGGGAAAAGTCATATTCTAGACAACAACTCTACTATCCTTGGAGTACGCAAATTGAACTCCTAGATGGGCTAAGTAGTGAATTTCTTTCACCAGAGTTGTCTTATCTACCTCAATGATGATTTATACTTCCTACACTTGATTATCTTCTTAAGCACTTCCTGAAAACACTTATAGAATTATTGTGAGCTAAGTATCTGACCACTACTCGAAATATTAGAGTCTCGTGCAATGGCACTACCCTCGTGATACATAACTGGGCATGATTTTATAGTTTTATGTCCCATGCTAACTATGTGGGTTTCAGATCTCTAACTGGACATACTGATGATTTTCACATCTCCCCCTTAGAACAAAGGTTAAGGTCTTGTACTTGTGGATCATTCTCTTTTGTTGGGATCTGAACAACTTTTCTTATGTCAATGACGACTCATCTTTCAACTTACTTCTAAGCAATCCTCTTTACTAGGAAAACTCAATTATTCACTTAATGGAAAGCTAATGTATTTACAACTATCATACACAATCTTAATAATTTAACTCTGCTTACACTGTCAATCTTGGAGAAATCCCATTTCGATAATTCTTAAAGGATATTCTTCTATAGTTAGCTCACTTATTGCTAGCTGATTGTTTTTCCCACTATCATTGTACTTCGGGTTTAACTTAAAATTTTCGGTTTCTAACATGCATTCGGTGTTTCAAACTGTTACCCACTCACTATTGTTAACTTTACCAAGTAAATCAAATTGTACCTGTACTAGCTCTGTTGAAAGTGCTAATTCGCTGTATATACTCAAACATACTAACTATTCTTTTACTAACTATCTGCTAGCGTCATGTGTTCAAGTTCTGCTTTGATTAACTAAAGTGAAGCATAAGGTTATTTCTAAATTCCCTCACCATCCGACCCTGTTCTACAGTCGCATACTTATCCTTTCTTTTTTGAACTATGTACATGGATCACACTTAGAGAAAGTTTATCTGTCTTAAATGATATTGGAATATCTAACCCCAAATTTTCTATACACTTCAAATCATTTTCGATTATAAACATCTGGAGTAAATACTTAGTCACATTATCTAAGGGGGGATGTCTTATCTTTTATCTCATAGCAATAGCGACTTCTTACAGTAGTTCACTAATGTGATACTTTCTAATTCTGATTTGAATAAATCTAAACAACTTAAAATCTTTCCCTTAAATTCAATATTGGCTGCTCTTGGTTCTCATTTTGTACATCATGTCTTCTTAGTCATATACATGAGTTGTACAAGATCATATCTTTGGTAATAACAAACGTTTCTGACTCCTAGGTATTTTACCCGTAGGCTCTTTTTTGCTTAAACTATAGTGACCAATGTTAGGGTCTGATATCTGAACTATCATCATCCCACATGTGGCTCTATTTCCAAGATTTAAAAGAAATTGTTCTCTGAGGTAAAACACATACGATCACCATACACAAACTTACTTGTCAGATAATACCATCATCTGATGAATCACATCCTGCGCCATCCCGTGAGTTATGGTCTTAATCCAGACCTAAATATGCGAAGATTTCGCTATAAACACTTTCACTCACATTTTCTTTTAGCACCCATAAGCATCATTGTATACTCACCAGTCACTAGAATTTTGATACACTAAAAATTGGAGATCTGGTAACTGAATAACTGATAACTGGTATCGTGAATAACCATAAACTTGCTAACTGAAAGATTGTATAACTGGTAATTGAGGTAAACTGATGACCATAGAACATGATAACTATTTTTGTACTTTCTGATAAGGTTATGCTCTAATCTGTACTACTACCCATTGTATCCCACTTTTAACATCATCTCATGTCTCATTTGTTAATAACATGTACTCCATAATTACACCCCAATGGGAAATTAGCATCTCTAGAAGCTTGGGTTTTTCTTGCCCGTCGCTTGGGTATTCGATATGTCTCGAATTCGATAGGAATAGAAGGTTACCTATTGCTCTAAGCTTCATGGAATGATCTAGAGTAGAAAGAAATGAGATAATCCTGGATGTCTTGGTAGTTAACCATTTATATGAGTGGCCGACACACACATATAAAGGAAACTCCACTGGACACTGCTTCATAGACTCCCTAGGACTCCTGAACCTAGTGCTCTGATACCAAGCTTTGTCACGCCACGAACCTGGGCCTGGACGTAACACGGCACACGGTGCCTGACTACATGTGACTGAGCGAACCAACTGGCTGGCTGAATCAACATGTGATATCATAACATACTGAATGCGGAAGATAAACTAACACCTGCTGATATACTGAAAGTCTGGATGATATAAATCGAAGTGCGGAGATACTAATACAATTCTGAAACATATTTATAGCCAACATGGCTTAATATGAAAAGCCTGCGACTCTATCTAACTGTTACTCCAGTCTATGAAGCCTCTAATGAAGTACTGAAAACACTGTCTGTCTAAAAATACTAAAGATTGTAAGGTAATGATAATTCCTCGGACGAACTAGGGATCACCAAATAGCTGGTACGAGAATCCTAGCACTCTGAATCGTCAACCTATAAATTATTACCTGCATCGTGAGATGCAGGCCCCGTGCAAAAGGGACGTCAGTACATTTGAATTGCACTGGTATGTAAAGCAACTGAAAGAACGAATTATAAATTCTAAAACTGAAACTAAGCTGATAACTGAAAAGATAACTGCTAATTGAAATGATAACTGATAACTGAACTGATAACTGATAACTGATAACTGATAAATGAACTGAACAAAGGAAGTAAGGATATGAATACTCCCTCTTCTGAATGATGAACAACATGTTTATCTGAATATTAAACTGCGACCTCTGGCCCAATATATATATATATATATATGTGCACAAACTGCAGCCTAGGACCCAAGTATACGTATACATAACTGGGAACTCAGGTCCAAAAATGCATAAAGCATAAACTGCGGCCTCAGGCCTAAACATGCATAAAGCATAAACTGCGGCCTCAGGCCCAAATATAAGTGTTCAACATTCAGGAACTGGGAATCATACTGAATTACATTATACTGAAATACATGATGCTGAAATACTGAACCATACTGAGTTACATGATACTTGAGTACTGAATAGAGCTAGAGTGAGACATGTGTTCATGAACTGATTATGAAAATTGAAACTTCGACTGTTTATGACATGCTGAGTAATCTAGACTGAGACTCGTGGGCATTAAACCCAAGTCTATATTGATTATGCAGTGATTTCAAAACGTTCAGAATGAAAGTCATGAACGAGTTACGAAGCTATAAAATAAAAGTTCTTCAACTATTCAAGGAACTAGGCTTAACTATATTTCTGAGGCAATTAATAACGTCGTAAAAAAAACGTATTGTAGGGAGAATCAATAACATTCCAAACATAGAGAGTTGGCCTCACATACCTTAACTTCCTGCTCTTGAGCATAATAAAATATTCGCCAACCCTTTCAACTTTAATCTATATCAATACAAGTCAAAGTGATTCCAAATTAGCAACAACGGTCATGTTTTGGTCACTTAGGCATTTTATCAAACACTTGGTGGCATAAAGCTTCATAGTCCTTATTAATGATGTCTCTACACCCAATAACTCTTTCTCTGGCTCCTAGATAAATTCTAATGTCTCAAATGGTTATAATCAACATTATCCTTTATCACCCATAAGGTAAACAATACCCTTAACCAATAATCAACGATCAATACACCAAACCTATAACCATTCATATTTTTTTTATCAAACCCATCAACTCAAATCTCATGAACTAGGGACTATAATGCTAGAATCAATTTGAGAGTGAAGACATTACCTCCTTGAAGTTCAATCCCCTTGAATTCGAGTTCTAGGGTTCCTTCTCTCAATAATGATGTCCCAATCGAATATCTAATGATATGAAGGATTTACCCATGTTAATAAGATGTTGAGAAATTAAAATTAACTTAGAATCACCATTAGAACTTACCTTGGACGGTGGAGGGACCCTTATGGAGTTAGGTTTTTGAGAGATTTCCTTTCTAAAGCAAGTTTTTATGTTTTGGGGATGTGGGAGACGAAGTAGGGCTTTGAAAATAACCCCCCACGAGCGCCCCCGCGCACTTGGAGGCCCCAACCGCACACCTGACCGTGCTAAATGGCTAGAACACCGTCGCATTAGCGCCGCCGCGCTACTGGGCGCGCATATTGCATATTGTTCTGTAAAATGGGCATAACGTTTTGCACAGGGACCCGTTCGGGCTCCATAATATATCGTTGGAAATATATTTCAAAAGCCTACAATTTTCATGCTTTGGGTTTTCCAAAATTCTTTACACACTTTCACTAAACACTGCTGGAAGATGGATCTTCTGGAAACTTAGTCGATTTTATTGAATCTTATGCACCTCACTTTCCATCTTGATTTTGAAATAACTATTTTCACCCATAATCATCCCGATAGGACTTCATATGTTCAAAATATAATCTTACTACTCCTTTAAACCATTCATACCTAAGCCGAATTTACGGGGTGTTACAATTATATCAACATTATATTTATTATTTTATTATACACACACACACACACACACACACACACACACATATATATATATATATATATGCTTATCTCTTGATTTTTGATGAATTCAAAATTATAATTTAGTAAAAAAATATTACATTATTTAAATTTTTAATAACTACAAGATTTGAAAACTAATCAAATAAGTATTACAGTAGAAAGGAATGTACAAAAAGAGGGGGATAGAGATATTTTTATGATATTTATATTTAAATTAATTAAAAAGTAAATAATAATGCTCAAGAAAATTATCAATAATATTAAGTACTTGCTAATTCAATAATAAAAATAAAAAGGATCAAACAATTTATTTGATTACTATACGATATGTATCCTTTAATTTTGTATAAATTGTATTATAGTTTTGTATACTATATTAAATAATAAACTACAGCTACTATTTATTAAGTTAATATGATATATGAGAACATAATTTTATAAGATTAATATTCTGTCAAATGATTCGCGCATCGCGCACGTGTTCTTATACTAATGGCTAATAACAGGACATTTCCCTTTTGACAGCTGGATTTATGTGGACCCCATCTCCTCTTACTTTCTCCAAGTTATATTTATTTAATTTTAATAAACTTAATTTTTGGGACCCACCTCTGTTCTTTGTAAATTACTGTAATTTTTTTTTTATTTTGAAAGAAAAACATCTCTCTCTATTTGTCTTTGTACTTAGAAAACATTGTTACTCTCCAATCTTTTTTTTTTTGTTTTCAATTTTTCAATAACACCTGAAAATATTTAATTTCTTTTTGTATATGGATAAATTTAGCCTAGTACTAATACTAATCTATATTATATTAAATGCACTAAGGTCCTTAGCGAAATATCGTTCGCCTT
The DNA here is from genome assembly GCA_005239525.1 of Nicotiana knightiana. NCBI lineage: Eukaryota > Viridiplantae > Streptophyta > Magnoliopsida > Solanales > Solanaceae > Nicotiana > Nicotiana knightiana. The sequence continues at coordinate 22,330 of ML380961.1, read as the reverse complement.
TTTTATCCTTTAAAAATAGATTTTATATTGGATAAAATTGTCATTTAAAGTAAATTCCTAATATATAGGAATTTAAAATAACTAAGGTTTTACTTACTAATTTTTTCTTATTTGATTAGGTAAGAAGTTTTCAATTAAATTTTTACCTTATATAAACTCATTTCCTACTCAATTAACAATTCTTCATCACTAAAATCAAATTTTCAATCACACATTATTCTCTTGAATTAATTTTTCACATTAAAAAAAGGCCTTTTACCTTCTAAAGAACTAGATTGCTCATTTGCTTGGGCAATACTTTACTCCAACGATACTTAGAAGGAACAAGAGTTAACAAGCTAAGAGTTCTTACCTTTTTGGTTGAAAAGGTAAATTTTATGAAAGTCAAAGTGAAAAAATTATCAGACTTTAAAATCTTAAATGTTTAGTTCATCTAAAGTATCATATACTAATGTGCAACAATAACAACAATAACATACCCAGTAAAATCTTACTAGTGGGGTCTGGAGAGAGTAGAGTGTACGCAGACCTTACCCCTTCCCCGAAAAGGGTAGGGAGGTTATTTTCGGAAGACTTTCAGCTCAACAGGAGAGACAATAATATCATAAAAGAAACAAAAGAAAAGGCATGTAACAACAAAATATGCCAGAAAGAAAATAACAACAACGAATAAGTGGAAGGACAATAACACAAAACTATGCAAAACAACAATGTGAACGCAACATAGACCACTAGCAAACCTAACCAAACTCTATTAGACTACCCGGTACAAAGAGGGAAAGAACTCTCGACTACCACCCTAATGTTCGACCTCTATTTGTTCCTATCAAGAGCCATGTCCTCGAAAATCTGAAGTCGCGCCATGTCCTGCCTTATCACCTCGCCCCAATACTTCTTAGGCCGCCCTCTGCCTCTTCTCGTACCTTCCAAAGTCAATCGCTCACACCTCCTAACTGGTGCCTCTAGGCTTCTCCTCCGCACGTGTCTGAACCATCTAAGCCGCGCTTCCCGCATCTTATCATCCACAGGAGCCACGCCCACCCTCTTCCGAATATCTTCATTCCTAATCTTATCCAGCCTAGTATGCCCACACATCCATCTCAACATCCTCACTTATGCTACTTTCATCTTCTGGATATGTGAATTCTTGATTGGCCAACACTCAGCTCCATACAACATGGTCGGTCTAACCACCGCTCTATAGAACTTGCTTTTGAGTTTCGGTGGCACATTCTTGTCACACAGGACTCCAGATGCTAACCTCCATTTCATCCACCCCACCCCAATACGGTGCGTAACATCCCCGTCTATCTCCCCATCTCCCGGGACAATTGACCCTAAGTACTTAAAACTTTCTCTCTTGGGGATGACCTGTGAGTCAAGCCTAACTTCCACATCCGCTTCCCCTGTCACGTCGCGGAACTTACTTCCACATATTCCGTCTTAGTCCTACTCAACTTGAAACCTTTAGACTCCAAGGCCTACCTCCATACCTCCATTCTCCTATTAACGCTGCCTCGCGTCTCATCAATCAAAACTATCATCAGCGAACAACATACACCATGGCATCTCTCCTTGGATATGGTGCGTCAGTGCATCCATCACCAGAGCAAATAAGAACGGTCTGAGCGCAGATCCTTGGTGTAACCCCATAACCCCCGAAAAAGGCTTTAAGTCACCTCCCACAGTCCGAACACGAGTCATAGCTCCATCATACATATCCTTTATCGCCCTAATGTAAGCCACCAGCACACCTTTCACCTCCAGACACCTCCAAAGGACGTCCCTAGGGTCCTTGTCATACGCCCTCTCTAGGTCAATAAACACCATATGCAAATCCCTCTTTCTATCCTTGTATAGTTCCACCAACCTCCTGATAAGGTGGATAGCTTTCGTAGTAAAACGACCCGGCATGAACCCGAACTGGTTTTCCGATATAGACACCGCCCTCCTTATCCTCACTTCCATCATCCTCTCCCAAACTTTCATGGTATGACTTAGTAACTCTATACCCCTATAGTTGTTACGATTCTGGATATCCCCTTTGTTCTTGTACACCGGAACCATTGTACTCACCGCCACTAATCAGGCATCCTCTTTGTCCTAAGATAACATTAAACAACCCAGTCAGCCACTCCAAGCCTGCTCTACCCGCATATCTCCAAAAATCTACTGGAATCTCATCTGGTCCGGTCGCTTTTCCCCGACTCATCTTACCCATTGCACCCACGACCTCTTCAATCTTAATGCGCCTACAATACCTAATGTCTCAGTGACTCTCGGAGTGCTACAATTGCCCTAACACGATGTTTCCATCCCCATCTTCATTCAGAAGTTTATGAAAGTATGACTGCCACCTTTGCCTAATCTGGGCCTCTTCCATCAATACTCGACCGTCCTCGTCTTTGACGCACCTCACTTGATCCAGGTCACGATCCTTCTTCTCTCTCGCTTTGGCCAACCGAAATAACTTCTTCTCCCCACCTTTTCCCCCAAGTTCCTCATAAAGCCGACCAAAAGCAGCAGTCTTAGCCTCTATGACTGTAATTTTTCCTCCTTCCTAGCCTCCTTATATCTTTCTCTGTTTTCTCTGCTCTGATCCTTGTCGGTGCTCTCTAATAACTTAATGTAAGCCGCTTTCTTGGCTTTCACTTACCTTGGACCACGTCATTCCACCACCAGTCACCTCGGTGCCTTCCAGAGTAACCTATCGAAGCTCCCAACACCTCTCTTGCTGCCTCCCTTATACAGTCCGTCGTCGTCGTCCACATAGTGCTAGCGTCCCCACCACTCTTCCAGGCACCCATATTCGGCAACTGCCCCACCAACTCCTACGCATTATCCTTAGACAAAGCTCCCCACCTGATCCTCGACTCACCCCGTACAAACCTCTTCTTCCTCTTCATCAGGATATCGACGTCCATCACCAGGAGCCTATGTTGAGTTGCGAGGTTCTCACTCGGGATCACTTTGCAGTCATTGCACAACCCCCTATCACACCTCTTGAGGAGGAGATAGTCAATCTGAGTCTTAGCCACCATACTCTGGAAAGTAACCAAATGTTCCTCCCTCTTAAAAAATATCGAGTTCAAGATCACCAACTCAAAAGCTCTAGCGAAATCCAACACTGAAGTACCACCCCCGTTCCTATCACCAAAGTCAAAGTCAAAGCCACTGTGCACCTCACCATAGTCACCAGTAGACNACCTCATCCAGAACCTCCTAGAAACGCCTTTTAACCTTCTCGTCCAAGCCCGTTTGCGGCGCATAAGCGCTAATGACATTCAGAGTGCTCCCTCCAACTACTACCTTAATCTTCATCAACCTGTCATTCACCCGTCTAACCTCTAACACTGACTCTCTAATCTCCCTATCCACCAAAATTCCCACTCCGTTCTTGCCCTTCACGACTCCAGAGAACCACAATTTATACCCGTCCACATTCCTTGCCTTCGATCCTACCCACCTAGTGTGATAATCTAAAGGGTCATCTTATAAATTAAGACTCCATTCCAGGCTCATTAGCCTTAAAAAAACTAATTTTATTTAACTCGATTTATGTGCGCAGTTAGGGCGTGAAACCGAAAAGCTTTTATGTGAAAATATGAAGAAAAAAATTCGAAATTTAAAATTTAGTTTTAGTTGACTTGGTTCAACATTTTTAGTGAATGGATCCATATCCGTGTTCCGAAAATCCCGGGAGGTCCGCAGTAAAATATGGGACTTGGGCGTATGCCCGAAATTGGATTCCGAGGTCATTAGCCTTAGAAATCAATTTTTGAAAGAAATTATTTTGCTGGATGTTTAAGGAAATAAATAAATAAATTAATGTTTGAACTCATTGGTATCGAGACCGTATTTTGGTTCCGAATCCCGGTACAGGTTTATTAGATATTTAAGTCCTATCTGTGAAATTTGGTGAGAATCGGAGTTGAGTTGACGTGATTCGGACGTCCGGTTGAGAAATAATGTAATTGAAGTGTTCTTGAGAAAAATCATGAGTTTTGAGGTTAAATTCATAGTTTTAAATGTTATTTTCGTGATTTAATCACACGATCAAGTCCGTATGATATTTTCAGACTTGCGTGCATGTTTGGTTTAGAACCCCAAGGGCTCGGGTGAGTTTTGGATAGGCTACGGGATGTTTTGAACATCTCAAAGTCTGTTGTTTTTGCTGTTTCTGGTGCACATGCGAAGTGTTCTTCACGTTCGCGTTGCTTCACACGCGAACGCGTAGAGTAAAAGTGCATTGAGGTCATTTTGTTCTATGCGAACGCATGGCCTTGGACGCGAATGCGAAGCATTGGGGGGGGGGGGAGACCCTTCGCGAATGCGGGCAGGCACACGCGAACGTGGTGAGTTAAGTGGGCCTGGGGGAGGGGAGCCCATTTTTCCTATGCGAACGCGGCCATGTCACCGCGAATGCGAAGGCCATTTGGTCCTGACCCAACGCGAACACGACAGGCCTATCACGAACGCGATGAAGGCCTGTCCAGTTATATAAAATCAGATTTTAAAACGGGCAGAACCTCTTTCTTCATATTTTTTGAACTACAAAGACCTAGAGGCGATTTTCTTCACACAAATTTATCCCCAAAGTTTTGGTAAACAATTCTAAGCTCTTCTCTTTCAATTATCCAATGTTTTTCATCACTTTTCAATCAAAAATCAAGAATTTGCATGGTAGAAATCAGGGGTTTGGGTAGAATTAGGGAATTTTATAAAAATGGAATTTTGACCTCGAATTGGGGTCGGATTTCTAAACTAATTGCATATTCGGGCTCAGGGGCAAATGGGTAAACGGAATTTGGTCCGAACCCCGAGTTTGGACCAAGCAGGCCTTGGGTCGGGTTTTAACTTTTGTTGAGAAAACTTAGGAAAACAATGATTTTTCAGTAAAGTTAGTTCATTTAGCATAAATTTATGATATTAAACTAATTATAATTAGATTCGAGCGGGTTAGAGGTAAATTCAAAAGGAAAAATGGTAATTGAGTAGTGAGTGGCCTGCGAATTTGAGGTAAGTACTTGGTTTAACCTTGACTTGAGGGAATAGGAATCTCCAACTTAATTTCTATATGAAATTACATTGGTGTAGTGTATAGGTGAGGTGACGAGTATCTATGCATCCCTAAATTATCTGCTTAACATGACCCCTTTCCTCGTTTCCAATTATTTGCTTCTGGGCTTAATTGTTTCATGATCATTGATGTTTATATGTCGATTTGGATTCATACTCTGATTTTACTGTGATTTAAATTGAAACTTGGAAATTTTGAGGAGTTGATTATAGTTGATATCTGAAAAGAGTTATCCGAGTTGTTTTTACTTACTGTTGCATCTTACTTGTTATTTAGTTTATTATTATTATTTCCTTCTTGCTTTATTATATATATTGTTCATAGGTTATATTGTTAATGCCCCACCGTAGCCTCGTCACTACTTCGTCGAGGTTAGGCTCGACACTTACTCAGTACATGGGGTCGGTTGTCCTGATACTACACTCTGCACTCTTTTGTGCAGATCCAGGTACCGACCAAAGTTAGGATATTTTAGTAGCTGACATCATCATTCGGAGAAACGAGGTAGATCTACTGGCGTCCGCAGATTCCTGGAGTCTTCTCTTAATTTTATAGACACTGTTTTATTACATTCAAAGACAGATATATAATTCTTTCAACCCATTATTTGTAGTACTCTTTAGTAGTTCGTGAATTGTGACACTAGACCCTGGGTAGCTATATAGTTGGTTGTAGTTCGTGGTTCGTTTCATCATATCGAATATTATTCCTGATTACAATTATTAGAAATTATTAGATTTAGTTTATTTTTAAATTGTCTCATTGTGTTTAAGTAAATATTCAAAGGAAAATGGCTAATCAAGTTCTAACATTAGCTTTCCTAGCAAGTGTAGTGTTAGGCGCCATCACGATCCCGTGGGTTGGAATTTGGGTCGTGACAAGTTGGTATCAGAGCACTAGGTTGCATAGGTCTCACAATTCACGAACCAGCTTGATAGAGTCTGAGGGATCGGTACGGAGACGTCTGTACTTATCTCCTAGAGGCTATGAAGTTAGGAACAAACTCAGTTTTTATTTCTACTCTGTCGTGCGATTCTTGGTATCTCAAATACTGACTCTCTCGCAGATGGTGAAAATACGTGCTTCTTCTTCCGCTGACCAGCAATCCGGTATTCCAACAGCAGCAGCTCTCATTAGGGGCAGAGGCCGAGGACACGTCAGAGGCCGAGGCAGGGTTAGGACTCAGGTCGTTGCTCATACTAGAGCCCTATTTGCGGAGCCCAGATTGAGATCGATGAGGGACTCCAGCTGGACCAGCTCAGGTCCCAAAAGGGTTTATTGCTACCCCGGTACTTCAGGATGCTTTGGTCCGATTAGTGGGACTTATGGAGAGTGTAGCCCAGACTGGCACACTCCTTATTGTAGCAGCCGCATCTCAGGTTGGAGGACGGTTTCATACTCCTGTTAGCCACACTCCTGATCTGACTAGTCCTCCCCAGACCCCAGCAGCCAACCAGCTGGGGTAGTTCAGATAGTTGTTGCAGCCCCGATTGCTGAGGGGGCAGCTTTGACTTTTGATGCTTTGTGGAGATTGGACAGGTTCATCAAGCCTTTCCCTGTTCACTTCAATGTGCTGCTTCTGAGGATCCTCAGGAATATTTGGACAGCTGTCACAAGGTTCTTCGTAATATGGGTATTTTGGGAACCAATGGGGTCGACTTTGCAGCGTTTCAGATGACTGGTTCCGCCAAGAAATGGTGGAGGGATTATTTGTTGGCTAGACGAGCTAGGTCACCTGCTCTGACTCGGGATCCGTTTTCTCACCTATTTTTGGAGAAGTTTTTGCCTATCACTACCAGAGAAAAGAAGCGTTGTCAGTTTGAGCATCTTCAGCAGGGCGGCTTGACAGTTACCTAGTATGAGAATCACTTTGTGGATTTGGATCGGCATGCTATTCTTTTATTTCTCACTGAGAGAGAGAGGGTTAGGAGATTTATTGAGGGCCTTTCCCAATCCATCATATTGTAGATGGATAAGGAGGAAGGGACAAATATTTCATTTCAGGATGCGACCAATGTGGCCAGGAGAGTTGAGACGGTTCTCCGGATGGGAGGTCAGGGGTCAGACAAGGGACCTCGCCATTCCGGTAGATTTAGCGGTGCCTCATCTGGAGGCGGAGATACTCAGGGTAAAGGCCATTCTTCCAGTCCATTTAATTCAGCACTTCAGACATCCCATGGTGCCTCAGGTGGCCGTGGCTCTTACTTGCCTTATTCTGATGAGACAGCCCCGATCAGAGCACCTCCTCTTCACAGTTATTATCGTGGTCAGCCGGTTCGTCAGGGTCAGCCTCAGTATCAGGATGGGTGTTATGAGTGTGGTGAGTATGGGCACATTCAGAGATCTTGTCCGAAATTTTTGGGTAATCAACCTCAATACCAGAATTCTCGTGTTATAGTTTCGGTACCAGCTGCAGCACCACCTGCCCAGCCAGCCAGCCAGGGGTAGGGGTCAAGTAGTCAGAGGTAGAGGTCAGAATGTTAGAGGTGGAGGTCATCATGCTAGAGGTGGTAGCCAGCCTGTTAGAGGTGGAAGACCACCTGTCAGGGGTCTTCCCGGTGATGCAGTTTAGGGTGGTAGGGCCCATCCCCGATTATATGCATTTCCATCCAGACCCGAGGCGGAGTCCTCCGATGTAGTTATCACAGGTACCATTTCAGTTTGTAATAAAGATGCTTCAGTTTTGTTTGATTCGGGGTCTACTTATTCTTATGTGTCATCCTATTTTGCCTCGTATTTGGTTGTGCCCCGCGATTCTTTGAGTGTCCCTGTTTATGTGTCTATGCCAGTGGGGGAGACTATTGTTGTAGATCGTGTATATCGTTCGTGCGTAGTCATTATTGAGGGTATTGAAACTAGTGTAGACCTTTTGCTTCTTGACATGGTCGATTTTGATGTCATATTAGGCATGGATTGGTTGTCACCTTATTATTCCTTCTTGGACTGTCATACCAAGACAGTTACTTTAGCTTTGCCGGAATTGGCTCGGTTAGAATGGAAAGGGACTCCTGGTCATTCTCCCAGCAGAGTGATTTCTTATGCCAAGGCTCGTCGCATGGTTGAGAAGGGATGTTTGGCTTATTTGGATCATATTTGTGATTCTGATGCCGAGGTTTCTTCAATAGAGTCAGTTCCTGTTGTTCGGGAGTTTCCCGAAGTGTTTCCTGCAGACCTGTTAGGGATGCCACCCGACAGGGATATCGATTTATGTATTGATGTTACTCCGGGCACTCAGCCCATTTTTATTCCTCCATATCGGATGGCCCAATCAGAATTGAAAGAACAGTTGCAAGACCTGCTTGATAAGGGTTTCGTCAGGCCTAGTGTCTCGCCCTGGGGTGCGCCAATTTTGTTCGTAAAGAAGAAGGATGGATCAATGAGAATTTGTATAGATTACCGGCAGTTGAATAAAGTTATTATCAAAAAACAAGTATTCATTGCCGAGAGTTGATGATTTATTTGATCAGCTTCAGGGTGCTAGTGTGTTTTCGAAAATTGATCTGAGATCGGGCTACCATCAGTTGAAGATTTGGGCGTCCGATGTTCCTAAAACAGCCTTTCGGACAAGGTATGGGCACTATGAATTTTTGGTGATGTCTTTTGGCTTGACTAATGCCACAACAGCCTTTATGGATGTGATAAATCGAGTTTTCAAGCCTTATCTGGATTCCTTCGTAATTGTGTTCATTGACGATATTCTTATATACTCTCGCAGTAGGGAGGAGCATGAGCAGCACCTCTATATAGCACTCAAGACTTTGAGGGATAATCAGTTGTATGAAAAATTTTCAAAGTGTGAATTCTGGTTAGATTCAGTAGCTTTCTTGGGTCGTGACAGCAGATGGTATTCAGGTAGATTCTAAGACGATAGAGGCAGTCAAGAACTGTCCTAGACCCACTTCAGCCACATAAATCAGGAGCTTCTTGGGTTTGGTGGGATACTACCGTCGTTTTGTGGGGGGGTTATCGTCTATAGCAGCCCCGATGACGAGATTGACTCAGAAGGGTGCTCTATTTAAATGGTCGGATTAGTGTGAGGTGAGCTTCCAGAAGCTCAAGACAACCTTGACTTCAGCACCGGTATTGGTGTTACCCTCAGGTTCAGGATCTTTCACGGTATATTGTGATGCTTCCCGTGTTGGGTTGAGAGCGCTATTGATGCAAGAGGGCGGGGTGATAGCATATGTGTCTCGGCAATTAAAGATTCATGAGAAGAATTATCATGTCCATGGCTTAGAGTTGGCAAACATTGTTCATGCGTTGAAAATATGGAGTTAGTATCTTTATGGCGTGCCATGTGAGGTTTACACGGATCATCGTAGCCTCCAGTACTTGTTCAAGCAAAAGGATCTTAATTTGAGACAGAGGAGATGGCTAGAGTTATTGAAAGATTATGATGTCACTATATTGTATCATACAGGAAAAGCCAATGTGGTGGCCGATGCATTGAGTAGGAAAGCAGTAAGTATGGGCAGCCTTGCATGTATTCCAGTCGGCGAGAGACCGTTAGCTTCGGACATTTAGACTTTGGCTAATTAGTTCGTGAGGTTGGATATTTCGTCCAGCCATGTTCTAGCTTGTACAATTGCTCGGTCTTCCTTATTCGAGCGTATCAAAGATTGGCAGGATGATAACCCGCACTTGATGGTCCTTAGGGACACCGTTCGTCATGGTGGTGCCAAGAAGGTTACATTTGGAGATGATGGTGTTTTGAGGATGCAGGGTCATATATGTGTGCCCAATGTTGATGGCCTTCGTGAGTTGATCCTTGAGGAAGCCCACAGTTCTAAATATTCTATTCACCCAGGTGTTACCAAGGTGTACCAGGACTTGCGACAACACTACTGGTGGCAAAGGATGAAAAAGGATATTGTTGCTTATGTGGCTCGTTGTTTGAATTGCCAACAGGTGAAATATGAGCATCAGAGACCCAGTGGTTTACTTCAGCAGAGATTCCTGAGTGGAAGTGGGAGCGTATCACTCTGGACTTCGTTGTTGGACTCCCACGGACTCAGAGGAAGTTCGACGCCGTTTGGGTTATTGTGGCTATGTTGACTAAATCAGCACATTTCATTCTAGTGGCAAGTACTTACACTTCGGAGTGGTTGGCATAGATATATGTTCGAGATATTGTTCGCCTTCACGGTGTGCCTGTGTCTATCATTTCTGATCGAGGTACGCAGTTTACCTCACACTTTTGGAGGGAAGTTCAGCGAGAGTTGGGTACCCTAGTTAAGTTGAGCACATCATTTCATCCTCAGAAGGACGGACAATCCGAGCGTACTATTCAAATCTTTGAGGATATGCTCTGCACTTGTGTTATTGATTTTGGGGGTTCTTGGGATCAATTCTTGCTATTAGTAGAGTTTGCCTACAATAATAGTTATCAGTCGAGCATTCAGACGGATCTCGATGAGGCATTATATGGTAGACGGTGTAGATCGCCAGTTGGGTGGTTCGAGCCGGGAGAGGCTTATTTATTGGGTACAGACTTAGTTCAAGAGGCCTTAGATAAGGTCAAGATTATACATGATCGACTTCGTGCAGCTCAGTCTAGGAAAAAGAGTTACGCCGATCATAAGGTTCGGGATGTGGCATTCATGGTTGGAGAGAGAGTATTACTTCGGGTATCGCCCATGAAGGGTGTTATGAGATTTGGGAAGAAGGGCAAGTTGAGCCCTAGGTATATCAGACCATTTGAGATTCTTGATAGAGTGGGGGAGGTAGCTTATAGACTTGCGTTGCCTCCAGGGTTATCCTTCGTTCATCCGGTATTTCATGTTTCTATGCTCCGGAAATATCATGGTGACCTGTCCCACGTGTTAGATTTCAGCTTTGTCCAATTAGACAAAGATTTGACTTATAGCAGGAGCCGGTAGCCATTCTAGACCGGCAGGTTCATCAGTTGAGATCAAAGAGTTACCCTTCAGTTCGAGTGTAGTGGAGGGGTCAGCCTGTTGAGGGAACTACTTGGGAATCCGAGTCGGACATGCAGAGTAGATATCCCCACTTGTTTGCCAATTCAGGTAATTTTCTATGTCCGTTCGAGGACGAACGTTTGTTTTAAAGGTGGAGATTGTGATGACCCAAAGGGTCATCTTATAAATTAAGACTCCATTCCAGGCTCATTAGCCTTAAAAAGACTATTTTATTTACCTTGATTTGCGTGCACAGTCCGGGCATGAAACCAGAAAGCTTTTATGTGAAAATATGAAAATAATAATAATTTTCGGAATTTAAAATTTGATTTTAGTTGACTTGCAGCAACATTTTTAGTGAGCAGACCCGAATCCATGTTTCGACGATCCCGGGAGGTCCGCAATAAAATAAGGGACTTAGGCGTATGCCCGGAATTGGATTCCGAGGTCCCTAGCCTTAGAAATCAATTTTTGAAAGAAATTATTTTGCTGGATGTTTCAGGAAATAAAGAAATAAATTAATATTTGAACTCATTGGTATCGGGCCCGTATTTTGGTTCAGGAGCCCGGTACAGGTTTTTATGATATTTAAGTCCTATATGTGAAATTTGGTGAGAATCGGAGTTGAGTTGACGTGATTCGGATGTCCGATTGAGAAATAGTTTGAGAAAAATCATGAGTTTTGAGGTTAAATTCATACTTTTAGATGTTATTTTCGTGATTTGATCGCACGAGCAAGTCTGTATGATATTTTTAGACTTGCGTGCATGTTAGGTTTAGAGCCCCGAGGGCTCGGGTGAGTTTTGGATAGGCTACGGGATGTTTTGAACATGTTAAAGTCTGCTATTTTTGTTGTTTCTGGTGCACAGGCGAAGTGTTCTTCGCGTTTGTGTTTCTTCACACGCGAACACGTAGAGTAAAAGTGCACTGGGGTCATTTTGTTCTACGCGAATGCGAAGCACTAGGGGGGGATTCGTGAACGCGGACAGGCACACGCGAACGCGGTGAGTTAAGTGGGCCTGGGGGAGGGGAGCCCATCTCTCCTATGCGAACGCGGCCAGGTCACTGCAAACGCGAAGGCCATTTGGGCCTGACCCTACGCGAACGCGACAGGCCCATCGCGAACGCAATGAAGGGCTGTCCAATTATATAAAATCAGATTTTAAAACGGGTAGAACCTCTTTCTTCATATTTTTCGAACTACAAAGACATAGAGACGATTTTCTTCACACAAATTCATCCCCAAAGTGTTTGGTAAACAATTCTAAACTCTTCTCTTTCAATTACCCAATATGTTTCATCACTTTCAATCAAAAATCAAGAATTTTCATGGTAGAAATCGGGGGTTTGGGTAGAATTAGGGAATTTTGTAAAAATAGAATTTTGACCTTGAATTGGGGTCGGATTTCAAACTAATTGCATATTCGGGCTCGGGAGTGAATGGGTAAATCGAATTTGGTCCGAACCCGAGTTTGGACCAAGCGGGCCTGGGGTCGGGTTTTAACTTTTTTTTGAGAAAACTTAGGAAAACAATGATTTTTCAGTAAAGTTAGTTCCTTTAGCATAAATTTATGATATTAAACTAATTATGATTAGATTCGATCGGGTTAGAGTCAAATTCGAAAGGAAAATCGGTAATTGAGCAGTGAATGGCCTGCGAATTTGAGGTAAGTGCTTGGTTTAACCTTGGCTTGAGGGAATAGGAATATCCAACTTAATTGCTATGTGAAATTACATTGGTGTGGTGTATAGGTGAGGTGACGAGTATCTATGCACCCCCAAATTATCTGCTTAATATGACCTCTTTCCCCGTTTCCAATTATTTGCTTTCGAGATTAATTGTTTCATGATCATTGATGTTTATATGTCGATTTGGATTCGTTAACTTATTGTTAAGTATTGTTTCAAGTATTTTGGAAGTGTTGGTTTTTCTCTTGGATTTGTTATGTCATAAGGATTGAACTGGATGTCAGTGTTACGATATGTATATAATTTCCGGTTGGTTTCGTTGTGAAATGATAACTGATGAAGTTTATGAGTTTTACAGCTTCTGTTTACAATTTTTGATACAAAAATATTCTGAAAGGCTTGACTTGAATTGTGAAAGTTTTAGTAAATAAACTGATATGATATGTCTAGTGGGAGCGGGTTGCACGCCACAACAATGAGTGATAAGGGTGGACAGGTGGGATCAGGTTGCACGCCGCAATAGGAGAAATAAGGGTGATATATATATATATGGAGGAGCAATAAGGGTGGACAAATGGGAGCGGGTTGCGCGCCGCAACAAGGAGCGATAAGGGAGAATAATTATGTTTTACTAATTTTCAAAAATAAGGATTTGAAAAACTCCAATTTTATTTAAAAAAGTACTGTGATTTAAATTGAAACTTGGAAATTTTGAGGAGTTGATTATAGTTGATATCTGAAAAAGAGTTATCTGAGTTGTTTTTACTTACTGTTGCAAGTTACTTGTTATTTAGTTGTTTATTATTATTATTATTTCCTTCTTGTTTTATTATATATATTGTTCACAGGTTATATTGTTAATGCCCCGCCGTAGCCTCGTCACTACTTCGTCGAGGTTAGGCTCGGCACTTACTTAGTACATGAGGTCGGTTGTACTAATGCTACACTCTGCACTCTTTTGTGCAGATCCAGGTACCGGCCAGAGTTTCGAGATTTTAGTAGCTGGCATCATCATTCGGAGACACGAGGTAGATATGCTGGCGTCCGTAGATTCCTAGAGTCTTCTCTTAATTTTATAGACACTGTTTTATTACATTCAAAGACAGATATATAATTCTTTCAGCCCATTATTTGTAGTACTCTTTAGGAGTTCGTGAATTGTGACACCAGACCCTGGGTAGTTACATAGTTGGTTGTAGTTCGTGGTTCGTTTCATTATATCGAATATTATTCCTGATTACAATTATTGGAAATTATTAGATTTAGTTTATTTTTAAATTGTCTCATTGTGTTTAAGTAAATATTCAAAGGAAAATGGCTAATCAAGTTCTAACATTGGCTTGCCTAGCAAGTGTGGTGTTAGGCGCCATCACGATCCCGTGTGTTGGAAATTTGGGTCGTGACACCTAGTCTCCTGCACACACGCTATATTGACCCTCCTCTTCTGGAGAATCTTCGCCAGCTCTATAGACTTACCCGTCAACGTCCCTACATTCCACGATCCAATTCTCAACTTCAGGCTACCTTATTCCCTTTACCGCTTTGGGCCCGTCTGTCACGACCCATTTTTGGAGTCGTGATGACGCCTGTCGTGGAACAAGGAAAGCCACTCATTTTATCTAACTAAATGCAATTACCAATAAAATATCCTTCTTAACAATTCTATGGATAAATCAAAATTTGGAAACTAGTTTATGAAATTCAAAACCCAAATCCTACAATCCCCGGATCCAGTGTCACACAGTCACGAGCTGCTAGTACTTAATACAACCAAAAAAGAAATGACCAACATAGTCTGAAAATAAATATTACAGGTAGAAAAGGAAGAGAAGACGAGATCACAGTCGCCAGCTGATACCTCGTCAACTCTGATGAAACTGCTACTACTCACTGATCAGAGCTGAATCCCGTTGTACCTGGATTTGCACACAAGGTGCAGGGGGTAACGTGAGTACACCAACTCGGTAGTAACAAAACCAAACTAGGGGCTGGGAGGTAGTGACGGACTAAACCTCCGATAATTCGAACAACAGTATATAACTTGGACATGACAGTAATATATCAGGAAATAAACACGATGCATCAATATATGTCTGTAACTTTGCATACTAGCATGAATTCATATAGAATAAAGAATGATGTATACTCAGTAATCAAACTCTCATAAGGTGGTCCACTCAGTACTAGAATACGACCTTCCCGCCCAGGGAAAATCCATCCCGGATATTACATAAACACAAGTGATACAGTCACCAAGTACTGAGGAAAAAGGCCGATCCAGCCCCCACGGAGAAGATCCATCTCCGGAACATAATACCCATGGAGAAGATCCATCTCCGGAACATAATACTCGAAAAAGATCCATGTCCAGGGAAGATCCATCCCTCAATATATGTGTGCTCACTGGGGGTGTAAAGACTCCGGGGGGGGG
>MDKJ01279173.1:0-22455 GCA_005239525.1 Nicotiana knightiana | reverse complement strand
CCTCCGGCTCAAGTTGTCCGCTCGGGTAAGCTAGGTCTAGAACAATATACCCCAGGGTTCAAACCTAGAATGACATAGTCTCATGCCGAATCTCTAGTAGGAATGTTGTATCTGCATCACGTGCATTTGACTTTGGGCATTGTAAGGCGATGGTAAGTAAAGATAAATAAATGAGAGAGGCTTGTTGGTGAAAACCCCTAGGGGCACCACTAGTCGAAAGTGAGTCATGAAGCTGATGCAAATAATTGGTATAGACAAGTCCAACTTCAAAGGTCATAGGAATGGTAAAAGAAAAAATTAGACCAGTTTGATAGATCAGGCCATTGAGTCCAAAATATATGTCATGATCATTAAGGCTAGTCG
The DNA here is from genome assembly GCA_005239525.1 of Nicotiana knightiana. Classification (NCBI taxonomy): domain Eukaryota; kingdom Viridiplantae; phylum Streptophyta; class Magnoliopsida; order Solanales; family Solanaceae; genus Nicotiana; species Nicotiana knightiana. The sequence continues at coordinate 22,092 of MDKJ01279173.1, read as the reverse complement.
AAGAAAAAAAAAGAAAAAAAAAACTCTTCCTTCTGTCCTTCCCGACAGGGGCATTTCTTGTTAATATTGTTTCTTTGCATCATTGCTTCCTTCACTCTGAGTCAGTCCTTCTCAAAATAAGCAAGAAAAGATTTCAAAATCTGCTACCACCTTTTCAGTTTCACAAAGTAAATTTGGCCAGCACGCTCAGTGATTACAGTCAACATGCCTTTGAGAATTCATGCAAAGACTTTCCCCCAAGAAGACTCTTGTCAGCCTACTTGGCTAAAGCAAGCAAAGATAACCTTAAGGTTAATCAGGGACTCTTTGTGGTACTGAATAGAGACTATGAAGTGTGCACATCATGCAAAAGGCGCATACCTAGTTGCGACTCTCTCTGACAAACAACTTTGAAAAGTCGCATACCTAGTTGCGACTCTTAAGATAGAAAACCTAGTCTGATAAATTTTCTCCTAGGACAGAAATCTTAGTCTGATGAATCTTTCTCCTAAGATAACAAAAAAAGGGACCTAGTCTGATGAATTTTCTCCTAGGATCGAAATCTTAGTCTGATGAATCTTTCTCCTAAGATAGAAGACCTAGTCTGATGAACTTTCTCCTAGGATAGAAATCTTAGTCTGATGAATCTTTCTCCTAAGATAACACAAAAAAAATAAGAAGTCCTATTCTGGTGAATTTTCTCCTAGGATAGAAATCTTATCTGATGAATCTTTCTCCTAAGATAACAAAAAAAGGACCTAGTCAGATGAATTTTCTCCTAGGATCGAAATCTTAGTCTGACGAATCTTTTTCCTAAGATACCAAAAAAAAAAGACCTAGTCTGATGAACTTTCTCCTAGGATCAAAATCTTAGTCTGATGAATCTTTCTCCTAAGATAACAAAAAAAAAAGACCTAGTCTGATAAATTTTCTCCTAGGATTGAAATCTTAGTCTGATGAATCTTTCTCCTAAGATACCAAAAAAAAAACTAGTCTGATAAACTTTCTCCTAAGATAAATGTCGTAGTCTAATGAACTTTTCTCCTAAGATAAGAAAACCTAGTCTGATGAATTTTTTCTTAGGATAATAATCTTTAAAAAAAAAGGGAAGTCTGGATTTTTTTAAAAAGAAAAGAAAAAAGAGAGTCAATTTTCAGTTTTCTTAAATTATCAATCTTTAGTTTTCTTGAAATTAGGGGTCCCGCCTGGAGAATAGGGTCAGTTTTTACTTTAGTCAAGCTTAATTTATAGTTTTCCTCAAGATCAATCTCAAATCTAGGAGACGCACTTCATAGTCTGGGTCTTTCAGGATATACTTTTAGGAGACGCACTTCCTAAATTGAGATTCCACCCTAGGAGACGCACTTCCTAATGTGATTCATTCAAGTTTCACCCCTAGGAGACGCACTTCTTGGTTTGGATCATTCAAGTTTCATTCCTAGGAGACGCACATCCTAGTCGAGTCTTTAATTTTACTCTCATCATTGCATCCTTCATCAATAGCATAGGTGATTTATAGTTCTGGTAACAACTCACAAATCTTCCTAGTGCAAACTGGGGAAGAAAAGTTTTCTTTGTTTTGTCTGTTTTGCTATAGTAGCAGGCGCCCACCTGGAGAACGAGGGAAGTTATTTCAGAATTCAATTCAAGTTAGAAGTAGCAGAAGCTCGCCTCAGAAATGCAAGTCGACAGTACGAGATGACCAAAGAAGAAGTCTCAATCTAGAAGAAAAAAAAACAAAAACAAAAAAACAAAAAAACAAAAACAACAAAAAAACAAACAAAAAAAAAGTGAGTCCAAAATGCAGAAGCAGATGAAAGACGTGAACTGCTCAAGATATAGCTGAAGTCACGAACACTACATTACCCATTTTGATCAAAAGAAGTCTTAGAAGAATGAACTAACACCTGCAGCTGGCAAACATCAAGGTTCAAATCAGAGTCTGTATGAAGAACCATTCAAGACCCAAGATCAAGTTTCAGAAGACTTATAGATATAAATCTTGTAACTCATAGATGATAGGTTTGTTTAGTTCCTTTAAATTTTGATTTTGATGTAACCACGGACCGGAGCCTCGACAAAACCTCACTCGACTCTCGAACTCATCATTCAATTATCCTTCTTGAACTACACACGACCTGATTCCCTTATAACCCGGGATATGTAGGCTGTCCAAAACCAGGATTCGGTTGCACCTTTTTCTTTTATTTTTTTCCTCTTTTGAATAACGATATGGTCAAAAATTAGTAACACGACTCACTTTGTCTTTGCCTGAAAACTCTTCATGTTTCCAAGAAAAGAGGAGCAGCTGTGAGCCTCTAATTTTTGACCATATTTAAAAAATTTACCACTTTTAGTATGTAAATAATTCTAAGTTTAATTTACACGTTTAAACTTTTTTTTACCCTTTTATAGGTTTGATTTAAGGAAATTGAAAATGATTATTAAAAAAAAATAGTCACATTTTTAGTATAAGTTTTATCTTCATTTACAAAGGAAGAGGATTTGGTTTTTGAGATTAGGCCAAATGTTAAGCAGCCCAATTACTCCTCCTGAACCTACCTAGCCCAGACCCCCTCATTTATTTTGTCAAAAATCCAAGCTCACTCTCTATTTTTAGACCTAGCATACCTTCACTAAAGGAGAAGCTGAAAACACACACACAAGAGAGGATCTGGGAACGAAAAAGGGCCCAAAAAAAAGAGAAAAAGTTAATGGATTATTATACGCAGCAGAAGCAGTCCCGGTATCAAAACCACATGTAATCTAGACAACTAACATAAACGGGCTTTCAAGGGTTACCTATTGAAGCGTGAACACATCTGTTTTTCGCGTGAGTCTTCAATTCCATAACTTCTCAATGGAATCTCCACCACCCGCACAATCGTGATCCTCGAACGTTCCACGGTCTTCTACTCTGTTACTCAAATAATACCCGGAAATAACAATTTCGTGTGGGCGAATTTCTATGAAAATATGCTGAAAATTTCAGCCACCATGGCTGAAAATTTCGGCCATCTGTCTATTTCTTTTCTTGGTGGAAAACCTTATGTATTTATAACACAAGTTTTAATGTTTAAAATCCTTTTCCAAAACCTATTGGATTTTCTTTTCTACCAGAAAAAGGATTCCTTTACTTCATATTATTTAGGCACAGTAGGGACCACAAAATTTAATTAACAAGGCTCCGATTATGGAATTAATTTCTAATTTTTGAAATTAATATTTACCATAATTAATTGTGAATTATTCCACTAAAAATTCGTAATTGCACTCCTTATTCAATTTCAAAATTCATCCATTAAATCTTATTTAAATCCCCATGTTAAGATTCAGATACTAATCAATTAAATTAAATTACTGACAATTTAATTTATTGATTATTTCCTTTAAACTTTCGCTTAACTTATTTAATGTGTCGGATACAAAATCCACCGGTAGGGTTTACACATGAAAACTTATAAGTTTTCATAAAGGTGCATCATCAATCTCTAAACCGAGACATGGATTCCATCAACTAACTATTACTTCGCCAATATGCATTATTATTATCTAATTTACCAGGTATGTTGACCCGCGAAAGAATCTCGCCTTTTAATAAATCAAAACAATAATAATATACACAACTAATAATAATTATATCAAGATTAAGAGTATAAGTACATTTAATGGCTAGAGAGTTTATTTTATTAAGTCAGTATAAAATACTTATCTCTACTTGGTCCGTTCAATACATACAAAATGTACTAGCACAAGAAGTTGGAATTAAACCATTCCCATAATCAAGATAAATTATATTTAATCTTGTGCTACAATCATCCATGATGGTTTGTCCAATTCCATCATTAGATTGTGAACTCAAACTTTATACTTATAAGAACCGATGATTTAATCTTCCGTGTATAAGCTAAACTCTATACACTAAATCATATACTATACAAGTAAAGGACATAGACGAATATATGATCTATTTAAAATTTTATTAAAATTGAATAAATAATTGTTCCATAATAAATACTATATTCAAACCAAACTCATGGTTAATAGTATATATCCCAACAATCTCCCACTTAGACTTTTAACCATGACAATTATTGAATATACTATATCTAAATGTATGGTTAATAGTATATGCCTCAATAATCTCCCACTTAGACTTGTAACCATGTATCTACAAATTTCTCAGGCATTCTTTTTACATGACTATTAAAAATCTCCACAAAATAAGATTTTGTTAAAGAATCTTGCCAAGTTATTTCTGATGCAATCTTTGTCCAATAGTGCTTTGTTGTAACTATCTAGTTTTGTATTAAACTCTTCAGGGGTCCTGTTACTGGAACTATCCCAAGAGTATATACCAAACTATAATTTTCCTTAGTATTCTCCCACTGCGACCAAGTACTACTAATATTATCTTCATTACTTAACGACTTTGAAATATTAGCGAATTCTTACTATAGTGTTCACTGTTCAAACATCACTCCCACTTGATAAAGGCATGTCTTTAACGTTCTCCCACTACTTAAATGCAATGGAATATCAATCCTGACATATGGGTTTCGATGTTCTTGAACATCTAGTTATTTCTTTTGCCAATTCCTGTAAAATTGATTTACTTCTAGGAACATGATTTATTAAACAGTCCTTATCTAGAAAAATGCATTTGTTTTAACAATTGCCTTATTTTCTTTAGGACAATAAAATAAAACTCCATTCGTTTCCTTGGATATTTAATAAAGATGCACCTATCCATTCTTAGTTCCAACTTACATATCCGCTTTCCCTTTCAACACATATGCGGGACAATCTTATATCTGAAAATGTCATAGACTGAGCTTACATTCAGTCCACAGTTCTATAGATGTCCTAGGTACTAACTTTGAAGGAACTAATTCATAATGTAATTTGTAGTTTTTAGGAAATATTCCAAAAACGAATAAGGCAAATCTGAAAAACACATCATTAATTTATCCATGTTCAAAAAAAGATTATTTCTTCTTTCTACTACACCACTCTATTATGGAGTTTATGGTGTAGTCAATTGAGATGTAATCCCTTATTCTGATAAGAAATAAAAGAACTCTTTAGAGAGGTGCTCGCCACTACAATCAAATTACAGTAACTTAGTATATTTCCTTGGTGCTTCTCCGTTCCAAGTCTTAAAACCCTTGAATTACTCAAATCAGTAAGACTTACGGTGCATCAAATAAATATATTAATATCTCTTACGAGTATGTTCATTTAACCATACAAATCAGAAGGGATTCATTCCAACTTATCACTAGCTTTGTTTCCTTTTGAAGGGAAACATCCTTTAGTCAAATTTTCTTCCAAACAAGATCCACAAGTTAGTAGTGCCTCTACTTTCAATGAACTTTTAAGGTCCATCCTTGACCAACTTGATATCCTATCCAGATTAATATGACTTAGACAAAGGTGCGCAGATAAGTTTTGCTCAATTATGAAAAACATATTGTCTTATGAGATAGACTAATATTGTTCTGTTCAGGAGAGACATTAATATATAATAATAAGGTGATGCATTTATGTACCACAAGAGATAAAATATTTATCAAGCTCAATAAGTCAAGAGTTATTCGAAACTTAAAATAAATATTCATCTCTTATTTTACCCACAAATCGAAATTAAATTCCTTCTAACAAAAAGTACAAATATTGCATCCTTTAAATTAATGTCTTTCCACTTCCAAAAGAAAATTTTAACAATTAATTCGACAAATTGTATAAAGTCATAGTGGAGTTGAGATAAAACATTAAATAAATCATAATAAGTCAAAACACTGAATGATAAAATACAGACTGCATTGAATATTTATATACATACATGCATTTCGAATAATAAATTTTGATGGGAAAAGAATCATTCATGCAAAGTATATTATATAACGCAAGAATTATACAATCTAGAAAGAATCAAAACCAGCTCAGATGGAGAGCCTACTATTATTTTCAGACAATTGTATATAACCATCTAATACTAAAATCTTAAACACACTACATATATGTATTCATGCATATTGAATAGAAAATTTCGATGGGAAAAGAACTACTCATGCAACATACAGATGTAATGCCAGATTGTTCAGTCAAATAAATTAAAATAGACCCAACTCAGATGGAGAGTATACTGTTAATTTAAGTCATGAGAATATAATTTTTAATAGCTCTCGTTCCATTGATCCAACAAGTATATTCAGATGGAGAGCAAGTACATGATTTCAATTACTAGTATTTCAACTAGTGAGCTTACAATAAATTTATCCGATATGGAGGAAGACCTAAAGTCAACGCATAAATTTATTACTCACTTGAAATTAATTGTGTAAGACCATAGAAATATATTTCTATCACCACATAATCATGATTGTATTTTAGTTACAAAATTGATTCAACCTTTTAACTCAGATAGAGAGTTAATTCAAGTTATCAATAACTAGTAACTATATTCAGTGAGTTCATAATAAATTTGTCCGATATGGAGGAAGACCTAACGTCAACGCGTAAATTTATTATCTCACTATAAATAAATAAAAATGGTGACCATAGGGGTTGATTCCTATCACCACTTTAGCACAACCAAGAATTTTTTTCTAAGGATTAAGTTCCACAATTAAAAAAATGCTCAAAACGCCATTTAAACAGTCTTAAAATGCTAGAATTAATGTTTTTCACTGCATAGCAGTGAGTATTGTTCACTGGGCTGTTTATGATAAACCTACCAAATTTCAGAACAATCGGAGATCGTTAACATCACAATCTCCAAAAATTCTAACCAAATTTGGAAAATTACCATTTTAAGCATTTTTTAAGAATTTAAAATATTACCTACATTCTTATCATATAACAATTCATGTCAAATTAACATGTGTTATCATGTTTCATATTAGACATAAATAAAATGATAGAAAGAATGACTTTTCGTTAGTAAATCACATTTTAATTCGTCAAAACTTCCAAAAAACTCATTTAAACGATCCCGAATCATCGAAATATGATGTGATTCACTGCGTAGCAGTAAGTTCTTCTTAACTGATCATTTCCAATGATCCTACCGAATTTCAGGTCATTCGGAGATTGTGATGATTCACGATCGCCAGAAACTAGATCAAATTCAAATAAATTATTTTTGGCATATTTAGGATTAAACTCATGTGATTTTCATTCTTGCTATATATCATATCAAGTTAAATCATCATGTTTCAGATTTAACACAAATATAGCCGATATATAAAGAATAACTTTTCATATATAACAAATTCAATTTAATAAACTGCTTGAAACCCCATTTAAACAATCTCAAAATGCCGAAAAACATCATGATTCACTGCACAGCAGTGAGTTTTTCTTACTAGATCGTTTTCGATGAACCTACCAAATTTCAGGTCATTTTGAGTTCGTCAAATTCATGACCACCAGCATGTATCCAACTCGCCGAATAACGGTTTTAAACAGTTTCATGAATTAACATAAATATGATATTGATTTCATTCTCCTTGTAATTATACTATATGAGCTTAAGGCATATATTATGTTCTTCCTATTTCTAGGATACATAATATCTCCTTTTACATAAATTATCCTTTTATTAAATACACAAGAACCTAAGATATTATATTTTTCTCCCATTCGGCGAAAAACTTAATATCTCTTCTCATGGGTGGAGTTGGTCTCACTAGTACCCAAAGATAAAACTCTTTTTTCTAGTTAAGAACCTCCACCACTAATGTAGATTTATCAAGGATAATATTCACATGGTACATTAAGCACATTTTAATGACTCAAATAAATAGATCATTTTGTGGATCCTACTTATTAATCATAATGCTCAATCCATGAATAGACACAATTTCACATGTACAAAATAAACAAACCACTTTAGTTGTAACTATTTATTACTCTTAAACTTCTCAATTTACAAGTGAAATTACATATAGCTCATAAAATTATTTTATGGCAGAATATGGACCATAACTTAAGAGTTATATCAATAATGTGAAACTCATACAAAATACCGTCATATTTCACTTAATTACATTCTCCAACCGGAGAACAAAAATATTCATCGAAAATTCAAAAGTAGTAATCACGTAAGGCATGAAAACATAAACTAAAATTTGAGAAATTTTTCTTTATGCACAAATATGCCAAACGCTACAATCATTAGTCATCCAGGATATCAAATAGAGGATTTCACTTTCTTACAAAATAATTATATCATCGTGCAATATCAATTATACCTTGTAAGACCTAGTCAATAGAATCATGCACCTCTATAATTGAATTTAGTACAACAACAATACGTCTATTTGCTAATAGCCAATGTGTAACCCTATTATATGACCAGTATTTAATCATGGGCACTATGGGGAGTTACCCCCACCACCATTGAATTAAAAACGAATTAAAATTATTAAGAAATAATTTCCAGAAAATAGAAAAACGCGCAAAACATGGTCCAAACAACCTTAAAACGCCGAAAAATACCATGATTCACTGCTAAAAAGCCGTGAGTTTTTCTCACCACGTCGTTTTCGATGGACCCACCAAATTTTAGCTCAATCAGAGTCCGTCAAGTTCGCTGACCTCCGAAAATACCGGTTATTCGGTCAAAAACAGGTTTTGTATTTTTCTAGGATTTACCCAAAAAAATTTCGATAATCTCAATCAATTATCAATAAGAAAACAGATATATCATGATTACAAGAGTACCCCAAAATTTTTTCACAGTTAATTCACGAAACAACAGTGCAGTTTTTCAGAAAACCACATATACATGTAATTTAAAAACGCACATAAACACATTATTCTTGTTTCATGAAAAACTTAATTATCTAATCAGATGTGAGAGGGCTCTGATACCAATTGATGGATTATTATACGCAGCGGAAGTAGTCCCAGTATCAAAATCACATGTAATCTAGACAACTAACATAAACGAGGTTTCACGGGTTACCTCTTGAAGCGTGAACATATCTGCTTTTCACGTGAGTCTTCAATTCCATAACTTCTCAATGGAATCTCCACCACCCGCACAATCGTGATCCTCAAACGTTCAATGATCTTCTACTGTGTTACCCAAATAATACCCGAAAATAGCAATTTCGTGTGGGCGAAATTTTTAGGAAAATATGCTGAAAATTTCGGCCACCATGGCTGAAAATTTCGGCCATCTATCTATTTCTTTTCTTGGTAGAAAATCTTATGTATTTATAACACAAGTTTTAAGGGTTAAAACCCTTTTCTAAAACCTGTTGAATTTTCTTTTCCACTAGGAAAAATGATTCCTTTATTTCCTATTATTTAGGCACAGTAGAGACCACAAAATTTAATTAACAAGGCTCCGATTATGGAATTAATTTCTAATTTTTGAAATTAATATCTACCATAATTAATTACGAATTATTCCACTAAAAATTCGTAATTTCACTTCTTATTCAATTTCAAAATGCATCCATTAAATCTTATTTAACTCCCCATGTTAAGATTCAGATACTAATCAATTAAATTAAATTACTGACAATTTAATTTATTGATTATTTCCTTTAGACTTTCGCTTAACTTATTTCATGTGTCGGATACAAAATTCACCGGCCGGGTTTACACATGAAAACTTATAAGCTTTCATAAAGGTGTATCATCAATCTCTAAACCGAGACATGGATTCCATCAACTAGCTATTACTTCCTCAATGTACATTATTATTATCTAATTTACCAGGCATGTTGACCCGCGAAAGAATCTCGCCTTTTAATAAATTAAAACAATAATAATTATTTCAAGATTAAGAGTCTAAGTACATTTAATGGCTAGATAGTTTATTTTATTAAGTCAGTATAAAATACTTATCTCTATTTGGTCCGTTCAATACATACAAAATGTACTAGCACAAGAAGTTGGAATTAAATCATTCTCATAATCAAGATAAATTATATTTAATCTTGTGCTACAATCATTCATGATGGTTTGTCCAATTCAATCATTAGATTGTGAACACAAAGTTTATACTTATAAGAACCAATGATTTGATCTTCCGTGTATAAGCTAAACTCTATAAACTAAATCATCTACCATATAAGTAAATGATACAGACGAATATATGATCAATTTAAAACTTTATTAAAATTGAATAAACAATTGTTCCATAATAAATACTATATCCAAACCAAACTCATGGTTAATAGTATATATCCCAAAACTTTCGATTCTTCTTCTTCTTCAACCTTTTTTCCTCTGCCTAAAAGTTGCCATGGAAATGTAACCCCAGTAGCTTTCAACTACCCAAAAACAGACCCTTTCCCTTCATTAGAATTTAACAAATTCCAGCCTTCAAACTCCATTAAACAAGAGAGAGCAGCAGCCGCCGAAACAGCAGCAAAATCAGCTGCGAAACAGCAAAAAATGCTGCTAAAAACAGATCCGAAACCAGCTCAAAAACAGTACCAAATATTCCCAAAATTAGCTTGAAAAAGCAGTCCATATCCACCCAAAACGAGCTGAAATACTACACCGAAATCCAGTCGAGTTTCCGGTGACAACCGTCGTCCATTTGAGCCGTGGGTCAAGAGGTTCGTTAGCAGGTTTCGGTTCGAGGTTGTCAAGCTTCGGTCAAGTTGCTCGTCTGTGGCCTAGTTCAATTTTGAATTGTGAAGTTGTGAAACATTGAAAGTTCAGGTTCCTATTTTTAGGTTCATTTCTTGTCTCAACCTTGATTAATGTTGATTTGGTGTTCAAATGCTATGGATTTGATGCTCGAATGAAATATAATTCTTGGCTCATGATAATATTTTGTCTCTATGCTTGCCTACTGTTCATTTTTTGGCTATGTATGTATTAAGGTAGTTTTATGATTAATAGTTATTGTGACTTAAGAATAGCTCAAAGATCTTTGCTTGAAACTTAGTTTCATATTAGTTATTGCTTCTCTTGGTTACCTGATCATTTTAGACTAGTATTGGATTGTCGGATTTGCAAGAGGTAAATAATTTATGAACATCGTAGTTTGCTTTAGGCGCGATTAATAATAATTTATTGTGATTATGGGTATAGTTCATGTGGCATGATCACGATTCGTAAATCCTATTTGCATTTCATGTGACCCGATCATAACTTTGATTAATAATAAAAATAAACATGTCATAAATTGCGGGTACATTTTATGTGGTATGGTTTGCAACGTGTACCAAAAAAACAAGTGTACGACATCATAACTTGTTCCAGAAATAATTTCATAAATAATTAAAAGCGGTTAAAAAGTAAAAATGCACAATAGGTTTCAAATATGTATAAATCCTATAATTAGTCCAATTATTAATAGTTAAGAGACCGTGTTAAAACTACGGAATCTGGGAGTGCCTTACACCTTCTCCCGGTTTAACAGAATTCCTTACCTGGTTTTCTGATTTTCGCAGATTTTAAACAGAGTCAAATTTCCTCGATTTGGGATTTAAAATAAACCGGTGACTTGGGCCACCAGAAATTATTCCAAGTGACGACTCTGAGATAAATAAATAATCTCATTTCGAATAATGTCACTTAAATTGGAAAACTCTCTATCTCCCTCGAAAAAAAGGAGGTGTGACAATTACCACACACATTCTTGACTTGCTTCATGAATAATTATTATCGTAGCATGATTGGATGAAGTAGCCACGACTGATTGCTTAGTCGATCGCCAAGATATGGCAGTTCCTTCACATGTAAACACGTAACCTGTTTGAGATCAAGCCTTGTGTGGGTCAGATAAATACCCAGCATCGACATAAACAACAAGATCGATACTACAATTATTTTAATTAAATTAACCCATATCGATAGTCCCTTTTAGATACCGCAATATGGTTTGATTCTATTTCAATATCTCTGTGTAGGAGTAAAGCTATATTTTGCTAATACATTAACTGAAAAAGTTATGTCCGGCCTTGTAGTATTAGCAAGATACATTAGTGCACCAATCGCATTAAGATATGGTACTTCAGGACCAATAAGCTCTTCATTCTTTTTTTGAGGTCGGAACTGATCCTTATTCACATCAAGTGATCGAACAACCATCGGAGTACAAAATGGATGTGCTCCATCCATATAAAATCGTTTCAATACATTTTTCTATATAGGCAGATTGATGAACGAAAATCTCGTTCGCAAAATGTTTAATTTTTAAACCGAGACATAATTTTGTCTTTCCGAGATCTTTTATCTTGAATTTCTTTAAATAATCAATTTCCTTTTGGATATCTGTAGGAGTTCCAATAAAGTTTATATCATCAACATACGACAAGTACAACAAATTTCGATATTTCTTTTTATAAAAACACATGGAGAAATGGCATAATTTATAAAACCTTCCTTAATAAATATTCACTAAGGAGATTATACCACATTCGTCCTGATTGCTTTAGACCATACAAAGATCTTTGAAATTTGATTGAAAATATTTTTCTGGACATTGAATTATGTGAGTCGGGTATTTTAAATCCTTCAGGAATTTTTATGTATATCTCATTATCAAATGAGCCATAAAGGTAGGCAGTAATCACATATATTAAATGTATGTCAAGCTTTTCAAGGATAACAAAACAAATGAGATAACAAAACGTTATTGCATCCATAACATGTGAATATGTCTCTTCATAATCGACTCTAGGCCTTTGTGAAAATCATTGTGCAACAAAGCGTACCTTATATCTTTTTAAATCATTTTTCTCATTCCTCTTATGTAAGAAAAGCCCATTTATAGACAACCGTCTTACCACCATTAGGTGTTTGGACTACAAGCTCAAAAATTTTACGCTTCGCAAGTGAATTCAACTCTGATTGAATTATTTCTTGCCATTTTGGCCAATCACGTTTTTGTCGACATTCTCCAACATATTGAGGTTTAAGATCCTCACTATCTTATATAATGTTAGATGCAACATTATATACAAAAACATAATCTACCACTATATCCAATCAATTCAAATTTGTTTCAATATCGATTGAATTTATTGGTAGTTTCTTATTTTCTTGAGTCTCGGGCTCAGTGATTTCCTCATGAATCTCAGGATTGGTTATATCATAGATTTATTTCGGCTCTATCCTTTAGTAAGAACAATCTATATGTGACACTTTCACGAAAAAATACCAAAAACTTTTGATACTAGAGTCCCCTATGAAATTAAGCCAATGCTTTGAACTTATCTTCGCTGGATGGAAGGGGTGACCAGGATAAGTGATATGAGAAAAGAAATATGATTTACACGTCCGCTTCCAGGATGTCACGCTCATGTGTCTCCTGACTGTAATGGTTGGGCTTGGCTCTGCTCGTCGATTGTGCTGCGTGAGCCTCCCAGATGCCTCCAATCAAGCGAAGGTTTTCGGAGAAATCGTTGTGCGTCCTTCCCATGCTCCGTGACAACGGCGGTACCCCTAAACAAAGGGGCCAGTCTTCTTCGTGTCGGGGTATCCCGATCCGGATGCCACGAAAATTTAGGGAAAGCCTCTTTTATTAAAAGACTTTCTTGTGAGACTTTTTTGTAGTGTCATATTGAACATTTATTTTTATTTTTCTAGGATTTTGATTCATAGAACCCAATGGTCTGCCACGCTTTATGAGTGTTTTTGACTCATTAGCTATCACACTAGAATATTTTCCAACAGAAACATCAATCCGGATTAAAATATTCCCTGCAGGAATATGTGATTTTGTTATCCTTTTCAAATCCGTAAACGCATTTGCATTTGATTTGCTATTTTCTGCAAATGAATAGTCTTTTGCACCTCTTTTTCAAAAATAGAGGCACGTTGATCAAGATGACACAATAATGAATTTTTTCACAAAATTTTCCGTTTGGTTTCACCATTTTCTCCCCCTAATTTTGGAAAAAACATCTCATCGAATCGACAATATGCAAATCAAGTAGTGAACAAATCTCCCGTTAATGTTTCGAGGTAAAGAATAATGGAGGGCGATTCAAACCCAATATATATGCCTAACCTTCTTTGGGACCCATCCTGGTGCGATATGGTTGTACTACAGGCAAATATATTGCACATCCAAAATTATGAATATATTACGTTTATGACCCAAAACTAATTGCAGCGGGGAATATTTATGATAATTTGTCAGATCTGAGACGAACTAGCATTGTTGCATGCAAAATGGCGTGACCCCAAATAGAAGTGGGCAACCTCATTTTCATGAGTAACGGTCTTGCTATCAATTGCAGACGTTTAATCCAAGACTCTGCAAGGCCATTTTGAATGTGAACATAAGCTACATGATGTTCTACTTTTATCCTAATTGATAAGCAATAGTCATTAAATACTTGGGATAAAAATCAACAACATTATCAAGTCGAATAGACTTAATTGGATTATCGGAGAACTGGGTCCATAATTGAATTATTTGTTCCATTAATTTTACAAATGTCAGGTTGCGAGATGGCAATAGGCACACATGATAACATCAAGAAGATGCATCTATTAAGACCGTAAAATATCTAAATGACCCACTAGGTGGGTGAATAGGTCCACAAATATCTCCTTGTATATGTTCCAAAAACGCAGACTCAATCCTAACCTCTGTTGGTGATGGTCTAGTAATTAATTTGTCTTGATAACAATAAGTGGAAAAAAATTCATTATTCAAAAGAAACTTTAAATTCTGTAATGGATACTCATTTGCGTTTTCTATAATTCGTCTCATCATAATTGATTCAGGACGTCTCAATCGATCATGCCAAATTACAAAAATATTGAAATCAGTAACCATTTGGTTTACAATAGAATGTGCCTCGATTGCACTCATTCTTATCCAATACAGGCCACAAGACAAAGATGAAAACTTCTCAATAGCCCTTTTCTAGCTAGAGATATTCTTGGGAACGATGAGATATTCAAGGTTATTCTCATCTATTGTCTCAATATGATATCTATTTCAGCGAATATCTTTAAAACTCAACAAGTTCCTCCTGGACTTGGAGGAGTGTATTACATTATCTATGATAAGTATTGTTCCCCTAGGCAGAGTTATAGTAGCTCTTCCAGAGCCTTAAATTAAATTACTACTGCCAAAAATTGGAGTAACATCTGACTTACACATACTTAAATGAGAGAAAATTTCTTCTCTTTGAATATTATATGTGCCGTACATGAATCAATTAAACAAATATTTTTACAATTGAACTTTGATCCAATTGTACTTTGTGAGATATTCATATTTTCTTCACATAGTTTGACATACAAAAAGAAATATACGAATAAACATTAGTATTTTCAGAGAAAAGGGAAAAAGAAAATAAAGTTAATCCAATAACTCAATAAAGACCATTAATGCAATTTCGAGCAAACTCATTGTGATACAAACAATTCGGTTTATTTTGCGGAGTACTAGTTTATCTATTACAAACGATTATACATAATTATTCTTTTATTGACTCAACAATAATCGATGAAGAAGCTGAACTCAACTATAAAATATTTTCTAATTTTCACATTAATCATGATGTACAGCTTAAAACGGCCCATTATCCTTTTCTAAAAATTTCAAACATGTACATATATATTAGCTTAAGGTTTAAATTAAGCAAATATTTAAGACGTAAAACTCTATAATAGGAGAATTCCAAAAAATTCCAAAATGAAAGTGGCTTTGGGCAGTTGGCTTAGCTGAGAGAAGTGGGTGCACAATTGAACTCTTAAGAACTAACTCTTGAATAGACAGTCCTCTAGTGTCACGTTTTTGGCTGTCTCTTCGTTCGGTTGTTTCAATTTGAATTTCAAATGTTGAAATATTGTTTAAAATAAATATTAGAATTATATTTAATCAAAACAAACTGATACTATTTCATAAAATAAATAATACTAATTGATACTAATAATTATTATTCATATAAAGAAATGTGATTACATAAATTTTATTCACTAGCTACTACGAATAGGCAAAAATAAAAATCAAATTACTCAATTATCTTTAATCACGGATCCAACACCAATCAAGTAGTCTATTTTTCCATCACGGTGCTCAAAAAGGCCTGCCATATCCAAGTGGGTGATGTCAAATTCTTTGTCAGAGACAAAATTAGCTTCAGGAGCTTTATTCTTTAGCGATGCTTGATAAAGCTCAACCAAATGTCTTCGTGTATGATAAATATTTGCCCAATGCCCTTTTCCACCCCAATGATAGCATTCAATTTCTGAACACTTTGCCTTTGGCTTCTCATCTTTCCCTTTCCACTTTTGGTGGTAATTTTTCTTTGGGGGGTGATTAACACAAGAAAAATTTCTTCCTTGGCCACGACCACGAACAGGGTCACGACATTTTCTACGCTTAGCAATAGGAATACATCTTATTCACTTCGGACAAATAGTGTAAACCTAGTGGTCGATTATCGTAATTTCTCATGAGCAACTCATTGTTTCGTTCAGCCACAAGGAGAAGAGAAATCAACTCAGAGTACTTCCTGAAACCTTTCTCTCGATACTACTGTTGCAAGACCACATTAGAGGCATGAAATGTTATGAACATTTTTTCAAGCATTTCATGGTCAGTGATATTATCTCCACAAAGCTTCAATTTATAAGTAATTCTGAACATTGGCGAATTGTACTCAAAAACAAACTTAAAGTCTTAGAACCTTAGATGAGCCCAATCATATCATGCTTGTGAAAGTGTGACCAACTTTAGGTTGTCATATCTTTCCTTTAAGCCTATCATGACCCAAACTGGAGGATCATGACTAGCACCCGGTCCATACTTGTTGAGCACCAACGTACATTTTATCTAACCTTCTTTATTATTTAAGGGCCGACGAGATTGTAACGACACGATCGGTCGTTTTGAGAGTTAGCGCCCCGATCCCCTAATAACTGCTTCTCACATGTCTATTTGTGTTATTGGAACTTGTCGGAGCATTGAGTGGTGAAATTTGGAGTGATTTTGGACACATAGTCCTTTAGTGTGAATTTTAGCTTTAGAAATCGGACCGTAGCTAGAACTATGTGAAGACGAATCCAATTCCGTCGACTCCGTTAGCTCCGTTGGGTGATTTCGGGGTTAGAGCGAGTTCGGAATGTGTTTTTGAGGTCGGTTGTAGATTTCGACATGATTCGACATCAGCTGTAGATTTTAGAAATTTCATAAGTTCTTAGGCTTGAATCTATGAATATTTAATAATTTTTATGTTATGAGACGTGTTTTTAAGGTTCGACCAAATTTGAATGAGGTATTAGAGTTGATTGGTAGTTTTGGTTGAGGTCCCGGGGGCCACAGGTGTGTTTCGGGTGTTCAAACGCGCATATTTTTGGCCTAGACTTCAGCTATTTTTCTGGTTTTTAGAGCAGCAGGTAATCATTCAGTGCGTTCGCGTGTTCGAGACCGCGATTGCGTAGAAAAAGTTTGGGCCCGGCTATTTTTGGCTAGTGCGATCGCAACAGGGGGATCGCGACCGCATAAGGTCATTGGGCCGGGCAGGGGGAGTTTTGCTCTGTGCGTTCGCGTGGGCCTAGCTGCGAACGCATAGGGTCCAGTCCGGTGTGCTCCACGATCGCAAGTGCTACTGTGCGACCGCACAGTGTCCAGTTTAAAGGGGTGAGGCTTACTCTATGCGATCGCATCCGTATGTCCGCGATCGCACTTCGAAATTTAGGCCTGGGCAGAATATTAAAACCCATTTCGAGGGGTTAAGCCTATTTTCACCATTTTCGAATTTTGGAGCTCGGGAAAGGCGTTTTTTGAAGACTTTTGCACCTGGATAACTTGGGTAAGTGATTTCTAACCTACTTAGATCAATTTCCATGATTCCTAACTTAAATCTGGTCCTTAGAATTTGAATTTGGGTGGAAGATTTGAGAAAATTTGATAAACGTCATAGACCAAATTATTGAGTTTTGATTGGGTTTTTGACCTCCGATTTGAGAGATTTTCATATGTTTAGACTCGTGAGTAAATGGGTGTCCGAAAAATATAATTTTTACCCGATTTCGAGACGTGGGCCCGGGGAACCTTTTGGGAGAATTCCCTAATTTTGCGTATTAGCTTCGAATTTATTAGGTATATTGATTCCTTAAAGTGTTATTTACATTATGCAATCGAATTTATTAGATTTGGGCCACCCGGAGTCGGATACTCGTGACAAGAGCGTGGTATTGAGTTGAATAGCGTAGTCAAGGTAAGTGGCTTGCCTAACTCTGTGTTGGGGACTTCCCCTTAGGCATTTTTATACTGATTTTTGTTACGTGGACGTCGTGTACGTGAGATGAGGAGTGCGTACACGGGTCATAGTTGCTAAATTTCACTTTTTCCTTCCATGGCATCACTCATTTTCATTCCTTTATTATTGTTCCCGGTCTTAACTGAGTAGTTAGCTTAAGAATAAGCATGCCCACCTGTCCTTACTTGATTTACTCTTAATTGCTACTAGTTGCACCATGCTTAGGTAGTTTTACTGTATTATTGCCTGTTGATTTTACTGAACTGTTTAAGTAAGTCGTATCCGACATACTTTTGCATTGCATATTTAAATTGGGGCTACTGACCGAGATCCGGGAGCTTTTCCCATGTACCGCATTACATATTTAAATTGGGACCATGGACTGAGATCCGGGAGCTTTTCCCCTGTACTGCGTTGCATATTTAAATTGGGACTACGGACTGAGATCCGGGAACTTTCCCCATGTACTACATAGTATATTTAAATTGGGACTACGGACTGAGATTTGGGAGCTTTCCCCTTGTACTGCATTGCATGTTTACTGTTGGGATATATGTTGTGTTGAGCCGAGGATTCTTTTTCTGTTATTATTTATTTCAGTTCCATTAATTCTGATTATCAATGCTTATCTATATTTCACAGTTTAGATTTATAACTGTCTTGTTTTAAAACTCAGTAGGGCCTCAACCTGACCTCGTCACTACTTGACTGGGGTTAGGCTTGGCACTTACTGAGTACCGAATGTGGAATACTCACGCCCTTCCTGCGCATATTTTCCTTATGTATAGATCCAGGTACCAGTGTACCGTACAGTGGCTAGGCGTATCTCAGCAGCTGTTTAAGAGATCACGAGGTAATTCTGTCGCGTCTGCAGGATCTCACGAGTATCCTTCCTACTCCAGTATAGTTGTAGAAGATATATATATAGATACATTTTCCTTACTCCTTTGTATAGAGCTACAGTAGTTCAAAGTTTGTGACTTTTTTATGTTCCAGGTTTTGGGAAAGTAAAAGCTGTAAATGTCGAGCGGCTAAATTTTATAGTATTGCTTCTTCTTTACTATTTCTGTTATTGCTTTGTCTTATTTTCCGCAAATTTTTAAGCTTAACTAGTCGTAGAGACTAGGTGCCGTCACGAGACCGTTCGGAGGGTAACTCGGGTCGTGACAAGTTGGTATCAGAGCGTCTAGGTTCATAGGAGTCACAAGCTGGTTTATTAGAGTCTCGCGGATCGGTGCGGATACGTCTGTATCTTTCTTGGGAGGCTATGTAACTGTTAAGAACAATAATATTCTTTGAAATTCTGTGTCGTGCTAGTTACTGTCATCAAAATTCTAAATTCTATTCTACTCTTGCTCACAGATGGTGCGGACCTGTACCGGATGTACTGATGATCAGGAACCCAAGCTCCCAGCCAGAGGCAGTGGTCGGGGTAGAGGACGAGCATGCGGTGCAGCCCGAGCACCGGCGAGAGCAGAGTCGGAGGAGCCCCCTACAGCTACAGTTGGAGGGGTACAGGAAGTCCCTACTATTACTCCAGCCCTCCAGGAGACTTTGGCTCAGTTCCTGAGTGCCTTCAACACTCTGTCTCGAGCGGGACTACTCCCGATGGCTCCAGCTACATCCCAGGCCGGGGGAGGGGCACAGACTCCCGCAGCCCCTACTCCTGAGCAGAGGGTCCATATTGGGCAGGTTCCAGAGTATATTCCTATACCCCCAGTAGCTCCAGCTCAGCATGAGGCTAGGGTTGCTGTTTCTGAGGTAGAGGAGCTCCGACTTGAGAGGTACAAGAAGTACCACCCACCTGAGTTCAGCGAATTAGCTTCAGATGACGCCCTGGGTTTTCTTGAGGAGTGTCATCACATTCTCCACATTATGGGTATCGTGGAGACGAGTGGGGTTTCTTTCACCGCTTTCCAGCTGAGAGGAGCAGCCTATCAGTGGTGGCATGCTTTTGAGCTGAGTAGTCCGGACGAGGCAGCTTCACTTACTTGGGCTCAATTCTCCGAGATGTTCTTACTTGAATTTGTCCCTCAGAGCCTCAGGGATGCTTGGCGTACGGAGTTTGAGAAGATACGCCAGGGTACCATGACTGTGTCAGAGTATGCAGTCTGTTACAGTGATTTGGCTCGTTATGCACCATCTTTGGTTGTCACTGTCAGAGAGAGGGTTCGACGATTTATTGAGGGACTCCACCCCAGTATTCAGACTAGCATGGCCAGAGAGCTGGAGACAGATATCACTTACCAGCAGGCCGTGAGTATTACCCGGAGGATTGAGATTATGTTAGCCCGGGACAGGGAGGAGAGAGAGGCCAAGAGGTCTCGAGATACTAGTCACTTTTCAGGAGTTCGTGCACCAGCAGCACGCTATGGTAGGGGTTTTGTGAGTCGCCCCATTCATTTAGCCCTTCCAACAGCCATTGGTATTCCAGCTCCTCCTAGACCTTAGGAACCTTATTATGCACCACCAGTATCTCATGTGCCTCCTGCTCGAGGTTCTATCACTGGCCAGTCCAGCAGGCCAGTTCAGAGTCAGCAGCAGCCGCCACGTCCTTCGAGGGGTTGTTTTGTGTGTGGTGACCCTCGTCATGTGATCATAGATTTCCCCAGAGCTAGGATTGGTTCACCACCTCAGACTTATCAGGTTCCACGTCTTCCACCGGGTCCTCCAGCTATTCTCCTAGCCCCAGCTGCTACCCCTCCTTCTCAGACAGCTCGAGGTGGAGGTCGGGGAGGTCGAGGTCGCCCTAGAGGGGGAGGCCAAGCCAGATATTATGCTCTTCCAGCTCGTTCAGAAGTCGTTGCTTCAGATTCGATCATCACAGGTATTGTCCCTATTTGTCATAGGGATGCATCTGTGTTATTTGATCCAGTTTCTACGTACTCATATGTATCTTCTTACTTTGCTTCACATTTGGGGATATCTCGAAATTCTTTGAGTTTCCCCGTATATGTTTCTACTCTTGTGGGAGATTCTCTTGTTGTAGACCGTGTATATCGGTCGTGCTTGATTGTTATTAGTGGTTTTGAGACCAGGGCTGACTTACTATTACTCAGCATGGTAGATTTCGATGTTATATTGGGTATGGATTGGTTGTCTCCCTACTATGTTATTCTTGATTGTCATGCCAAGACCGTGACGATGGCTATGCCAGGACTACCGAGGTTAGAGTGGAGAGGCTCCTTAGAGTATACTCCCCGTCGAGGCAGGCTCAGCGGATGGTTGAAAAGGGGTGTGATGCGTATCTGGCTTATGTGAGGGATGTTAGTGTTGATACCCCTACAGTTGATTCAGTCCCCGTAGTCAGGGATTATCCTGATGTTTTTCCAGCTGATCTTCGGGGTATGCCGCCCTACAGAGATATTGATTTTGGCATTTACTTGTTGCCAGACACTCAGCCCATTTCTATTTCTCCTTATCGCATGACTCCTCCTGAGTTGAAGGAGTTGAAGGAGCAGTTGCAGGATTTGCTTGACAAAGATTTCATCAGGACTAGTGTATCACCTTGGGGTGCTCCGGTGTTATTTGTGAAGAAAAAGGATGGTTTGATGCGTATGTGTATTAACTACCGACAGCTGAATAGGGTGACAATGAAGAACAGGTACCCATTTCCCCGCATTGATGATTTATTTGACCAGTTACAGGGTGCTAGGGTGTTCTCCAAGATTGATCTTCATTCGGGTTACCATCAGTTGAAGATTCTGGAGTCAGATATTCCGAAGACTGTCTTCAAGACCAGATATGGACACTATGAGTTCCTTCTTATGTCATTTGGGCTGACCAATGCCCCAGCAACCTTTATGCACCTGATGCACAACATATTTCGGCCTTATCTTGATACTTTACAACCAAATAAAAGTCCTAATTGATCCTAGACTGAATGAGCTCGATTAGTAGAGTA
>ML380951.1:1107-32039 GCA_005239525.1 Nicotiana knightiana | reverse complement strand
TTTTCCCGGAAAAAAAAAAAAAAAAAAAAAAAAAAAAAAAGAGAAGAAATGAAGTTGAATGTGATGCGACCCTGAAGTAGCATGGGATATTCAACCCTTGGCCAAACATTTCCAACCCAGGATATCCCAGTCCTCGGTTGATGCCAACATAGGATCCCGCACCCGACCGGACACCGGCATAACCCAGTGATCCTTCTGACAACAACATAACCTGTTGATCATTCCAGACGCTGGCATAACCCAGTGATCTCTCTTTCAGGAAACAGCATAACCTGTTGACGTCCCGGACACCGGCATAACCCGGTGATCCTCCTGACAACAGCATAACCTGTTGATCATTCCAGACGCTGGCATAACCCAGTGATCTCTTTTCAGGTAACAGCATAACCTGTTGACCTACCGGACACCGGAACCCGGTGATTTTCCTGACAACAGCATAACCTGTTGATCATTCCAGACGCTGGCATAACCCAGTGATCTCTTTTCAGGCAACAACATAACCTGTTGACCTCTCGGACACCGACATAACCCGGTGATCTTCCCGACAACAGCATAACCTGTTGATCATTCCAGACGCTGGCATAACCCAGTGATCTCTCTTTCAGGCAACAACATAACCTGTTGACCTCCCGGACACCTGCATAACCCGGTGATCCTCCTGACAACAGCATAACCTATTGTTCATTCTAGACGCTGGCATAACCCAGTGATCTCTCTTTCAGGCAACAACATAACCTGTTGACCTCCCGGACACCGGCATAACCCGGTGATCCTCCTGACAACAGCATAACCTGTTGATCATTCCAGATGCTGGCATAGCCCAGTGATCTCTCTTTCAGACAACAACATAACCTGTTGATCATTCCAGACGCTGGCATAACTCAGTGATCTCTCTTTCAGGCAATAGCATAACCTGTTGACCTCCCGGACACCGGCATAACCGGGTGATCCTCCTGACAATAGCATAACCTGTTGATCATTCCAGACGCTGGCATAACCCAGTGATCTCTCTTTCAGACAACAACATAACCTGTTGATCATTCCAGACGCTGGCATAACTCAGTGATCTCTCTTTCAGGCAATAGCATAACCTGTTGACCTCCCGGACACCGGCATAACCCGGTGATCCTCCTGAAAATAGCATAACCTGTTGATCATTCCAAACGCTGGCATAACCTAGTGATCTCTTTTCAGGCAACATCATAACCTGTTTGACCCCCCAGACACCGGCATAACCCGGTGATCTTCCTGACAACAGCATAACCTGTTGATCATCTTCCAGACACTGGCATAACCCAGTGATCTCTTTCTCAAGCGACAACATAACCTGTTGACCTTTCCAGACACCGACATAACCTGGTGATCCCTTTCTTAACAACGGCATAACCCGTTGATCCTTCCACAGACACCGGCATAGCCTGGTGATCTTTTCTTGACGATGGCCTAACTTGTCAATTTTGCTTTCCAACATAGGGTCTCCACTCCCTAGTTGGTTTTTACCTTTAGGCATAGGGTATCCATGATAACTCCGGGTGCACCCTTCCCGGCTTTTCATTGCTTTCAATAATAAAGTAGCATAGATTTTATTACAATAACTCATGGAATTTTCCTAGTGAAAACCAGGGCAGAAAATTTCGTTCGTTTGCTTTGATTTTGCGCAAGTCACAATAAATTCGAGACGACCAAAAGAAGAAGTTTCGATCCAAAATAACAAAACAAAAAGAAGAAAGAGAAGGTTGAACCCAAAAGTGCAGATACGGAGAAGATATGGACTATTCAGGACGACATTAAAGTCATCCGTTCGGTATATCCTTCCTTGGTCCGAAAAGCGAAGAGACGAAACCAACACCTGCGACTAACAAACATCAAGATCCAGGTCAGAGTTAGCAGAAGATCAAGACTCAAGAACAGGTCTTAGATAGGAATCTTTTAACTAGCAGCTGATAGGTTTTAGTTTAGTCTGTCGTCTTGTTTACTTTGGGTGTAACAAGGAGATTCGCAGCAGTAACAGCAGCAACCGCAATGAAACCACAGTTACTCGGTAGTCCCAGCTACCAAAACTTCCAGAACTACACTGACCTGATTCCTTTATAACCAAGGATATGTAGGCAACCTTTGAAGCAGGGTTCGGTCAAACTTTTCAAAAATGCTTCACAATGGAACATACGAATAGGTGAAAGTCGTTCATTGCCGCTCATTGTCTTTGCCCAAAACTCTTCGTGTTTCCAAGCAAAGAGGGGCAGTTGTGAGCATGTGATTTTACTCGCCGTATCGTCCTATAAAAATCCCAATAAATCAATTGATTTTATGAATATTGGTTGATTTTTTCACTAATTAATTGTGAATTATCTGCATTGTTTTCATGTCCATAATTCATCTTTAAAA
This sequence comes from Nicotiana knightiana, assembly GCA_005239525.1. Taxonomy (NCBI): domain Eukaryota; kingdom Viridiplantae; phylum Streptophyta; class Magnoliopsida; order Solanales; family Solanaceae; genus Nicotiana; species Nicotiana knightiana. The sequence continues at coordinate 29,654 of ML380951.1, read as the reverse complement.
GTCATTGAAAATTTTGCATTATGAAGTTATTAGTTATAATTAATTAAATAATAGACAAATGACGAGTATTTAACGTAACGTAGTTTTAATAACTAATTCCTACAAAAATTAATCATCTTTTATTCGATAAAATATGGATTGAATTAGGAATATAGAATTGGTCGTGTTATTCTTGATTAATCTATAAATAAATAAGGTTTAAGTTAATTACTACATTCCTTGGATTAAATTAGATTTGAATTTAACTAATTTAATTTATTTTAGTTAATTAAAGGGGTTTAAAATCGGACCTGGGCCAAAACTACTCAGGCCCAAATGCCTTCTTTATACACAATACACTCCAGCCCAAACCCCTTAACCCGGCCTATCCCCCGTAACAACCAAACGACACCGTTTCGCCCCATCAAACCCCAGTCGTTGGATCATTTCGATCCAACGGTTCCGAAATCCACACCCCTAAACTATATATATGTCCAAACCACACCCCACCCCCTCATTTACCAAATCCTAACCCCCTCTCCGTCCGTCTCTCTCTCTCCTCTCTCTAAAAACCCTAGCCGCCCCTGAAACCGCGCCACCGTCCGGCCACCATAAAACCTCTGATCAACCCCAAATCTCTACCCTACAAACCCCATCACCTCCTAAACCACCTCCTGTTCTTGGTTTTGTCAAAAAACCATCCCAAAAACCCCAATCTCGGATCTGAGATTCCAGAACTCTGGGTCTCCCATGCGCACTGATTCAAGGGCCTTCAACGGCTCGGACCTGCATGAGTCAGTTGCTCTTGACAAGAGCATTTGATTCATGTGGGTTTGACCCGTTTTAAAACCCACGGAAGTCCGGCCAAACTCCGGCAAAATGGTTTTAGCTGACTGGTACCCCTCCCCCGTTTGTTTCTTTTAATCACTCGCCTAGTAAGATGAATCGCCTAGGATAGTATTAAATATCTCCTACCCAATCTATGTCTTCTGTTTGGACTAATTGTTTAGATTTTTTTTAGGTTTTCTGTTTATTCTTCTAAATAATGTTAGTCACAAGGTACTTGTTTAACTGGGTTTAGTTTTAGGTTTTTCTTCTCTACTGATTGTCCCTAAATGCTACTGCGCCTTCCCTTTCTAACTGCTTTAGGTTTATTGGCATAAACTTGTCTAGGTTTAGTNACTCAAAGGACTGATGGGTTTGCATCCTCGGAACTGAACCTAACCTCCTTATGGTCAGGTTCATTCCAAGAAAAGTACACCAAAGTAGGTCAGGTCCTTTAAAATTAACACTATCGCATGATTGGGATTCAATTTGACCAAATAATGGTCATGTTGCCTCATAACATGCCTAAGGAATGGTCTATTAAGTTACTCGTTTTGTGACTAAGAAAATAGCCAGAAGAATATAGATTTCGAAGCCGCTGAAGGCCAGCTTGCGCAGAAGCAGTTTTGTTCTATCTTTACTCTGTTAATTATTTTTTTTCTTTTAGGAAATTGTATTTCATAGTAAACGATAATGTAATAGCATAATTTTTCTTTTTTTTGTTGTTGTATTTTATGTTGTAAATATGGATTGGATATTGTATACTATTATTCCAGGTTCCTTACTCTTTTTCTGCTAAATCCAGAACTGGGCCAGCTTGATGAAACAACCCACTAAGGCTTTAATCAAGTTTAACTCCTCAGGCTATCAGGCCATGAGGGAGTAAACAGGCCCAAGGATTAGAGTTATCTGCTTTAAGAAGTAATACGATAAAAGTAGACATTCAACTAAAAGTATGAGTTTATATCCTAGGTAATCTATATGGAAATCTCCCTGTAAACATTTGCTAGAATTTTGGAATCATGTTATTTCAGTTTCTGTAACTTTCAATATGAATAAGAGTTGGTGATCCAAAATATTTCTAACTTATCTCACATTCTTTGATTTTTTTGAGATAGATGTATGAATATTTGTACCTTAAAATATGTACAAATCCCGATTTTAAATCTGTGGTTAGACTGTATAAAAAATGGGCAGAAACTGCAAAGTATGAACTAGTAAAACCTGTTTATGCCCTGCTATTTTTTTAAGATTACAAAGTCCTCACAAAGAACAATAGATAATTCTAGCTTACCAATTCAAGGCCGAAAAACAGTAAATAAGGTGTTTGTATGCTTATAAGCGTAGGCACGAACCCAAATACTCATCCTTAGACTTGCTAACTTAGTCTTAGACGATTTCTAACACATATCCATCCTCTAGTCCAAAAAATACTTCTCTTAGACTAAAAATTACCAAACTTAGAGAATAATCGACAATTGCTTCAAATAAGCATTGTTAACTATCATGACCATAGTCATGATTATGTAAATCCACACTCGGGTGCGGCAACTCATGTCTCCGACTCCAACTTCAAACAATAATAAAAAATTACGTGTTGTAATTGTGGGTGCATTCATGTGGCACGATTACAATATGTCCAAAAAAACAAACAAGTGCACGCCATCATGACTTGTTTCAAGATAAATTCATAAATATCAAAAGCGGTTTTAAATTATAAAATTTAAAATGCACAATAGGTTTAAAACACGTAATTAGTAAGATAATTTAGGCCAAATATTAATAGTTAAGCGTCCGTGCTAGAACCACGGAATTCGGGAGTGCCTAACACCTTCTCCCGAGTTAACAGAATTTTTACTCGGATTTCTGGTCGCAGACAAATTAAAACCGAGTCAAAATTTTCTCGGTTTGGGATTTTTTAAAATAACACTGTGTCCCGGAGCATCGTAAATATCCGGGTGGCGACTCTGAAAACTAAAATAAATCCCAAATCCGAATAATGTCACTTAAAGTGGAAAAACTCCCTCTCTACCCTTCATTAATCCGGGGGTAGTGGAAAAAGGAGGTGTGACAGTTATCAATTATTAATTCTCAGTCATCAGCTTATCTTTAGTTTCAGCATTTATAATTCTTTCTTTCAGTTGCTTTACATACCAGTGCAATTCAAATGTACTGACGTCTCTTTTTGCCCGGGGCCTGCATCTTGTAATGATTTACAGGATGATATTTCAGAGTGCTAGGATTCTCGTACCTGCTATTTGGTGATCCCCAGTTCTTTCGGAGCATTATCATTACCTTACAGTCTTTAGTATTTTCAGACAATCAATGTTTTCAGTACGTCATTAGATGCTTCATAGACTAGAGTAACAGTTAGACAGTGTCACAAGAATTTAAGGTTAAGCAATGTTGTTATATACATGTTTCAGGCTTATATTAGTGTTTCCGCATTTGATTTATATCATTTATACTTTCAGTATATCAGCATGTGTTAAGTTACCTTCCGCATTCAATATGCTACGATATCACATGTTGATTCAGCCAGCCAGTTGGTTCGCTCGGTCGCATATAATCAGACACCGAGTGTCGTGTTACGTCCAGGCGCAGGTTCGGGGCGTGACAAATGTTACACCCCATTCTTTAATATTAGGATAAGTCGTAGTAATCTATATGAGTTTGAAGGGATTAAGACCCCGAAAGTTTAACAACCTTAAATACCGTTAGATATTATATTAGTGTGGTATTTTCTTTTAACTAAAGTTTTTTAGTAAAAGTTTTATAAGAATAATTTTGGATAGCTACCATTATTACTATTTTCGGATATGGTAAATTTTACTCATAATATAAGAAAGTTTATGAGATTTTATTTATTGTAAAGATAGAAATTATTTTCTCACAAGAAAAGAAGGTTATCTTTTTACCATTTTAAGAACTAAGCATATGAAAATTTGTACTCTTTATATGAGATTAGGAAATTTAGAAGTTGAGAAAATATATATATTTTTACATGAATATTTTAATAAAATAATAGTGTGTGAATTTATTTTATGCGGTACCATATGACCGTAATAGTACGGAGTATAAAGTATATTAAAAATAAGTAGAATTTTAAATAATTTAAGATTATTTTTAATTGTGTGGGCATTAATCCACGTGTAAATGGCTAGATTGACTAAGCAATGCTTAGTAGGTGGACGTGGAGGCTTGACAACATAATAGATCTTAAAGTGTAACACATGCAATCGTCCAGGATGTGGAGGATACAAATCACAAAAGAATTTCTAAGACTGTTTAAAACTTATTTTAGAGCTTTATCACACTGGACATATGACAGTACTTGACAAATGGGTTCATGGGGAAGAATAAAACTCATTTTTTGCTTGCATTTGGATTTGTAACATATCTTATGAGTTTCCCAAGTGCAGTAGGCTTACAAGATGGAACTCTTTTTATCGATACAATTATGACAGTGAACGAGAAGTTACAGAAAGAAAATTTTGACATTAACTTCGTGAATTGTTTTAGAACAAACAACATGCACTAGCATCTTTTTCATAAAATTTGTGTGTTTCTTATATAGGGATTTATACACAGACTTTCCGGTAGTTTTAGCAAAAATTATGTCCCAATTTTTTTTTGTTCTGCAACGTCAACTTCCTCTTTCATTCCATTGACACTAATGTCTCATTAACCACCTTTGAAAACATTCTAGCACTATGCTCTAAGCCTCTAAATAACTTCTGTTACAAGGCTTTACCAAAATAGCCGGCATGCTATGTGATTATGATTAAGGCATGGAAGAGATTGTTCATGGATACAAGTAAATAGTTGGCCTTAAAGGCATGTCAAGGCTATCCCTTCTTTCTTTTGGCATGATCTGTACGATACAGAAGAAACGAGCAAACGTACGGTTTTCATAAATTACGCTATTCCTAGAAATATTAGGGGTGTCTATATTCTTGATTTGCCATGTGAATTATTATTATCTTCTGTTCATGGGTCCCAGAAAAATACGTATTTGATAATGTTTATCCGAAAGTCATATTGATTTTTATGGCATTCTGAGAAAATTTTATTAACGCATTTCTTATGCATTTCATGCATTTATACATGTACATTGTCCCATGACTAAGACGGCGTATATACGCGTATCTATATATATATATATATATATATATATATATATATATGTATGTATGTATGTATGTATGTATATGTATGTATGTATGTATGTATGTATGTATATGGGAAATGTTATGGCGTTATATATGCACCACCACCTGATATACTGGTATACGCTGATGATTTGCCCACAGTGGCCAAGATGATATGATGGGATGCTCTCAGAGGCTTGATGATGTTATGCACATATAGACTTATGTATCACATGACATTCATATGCATATGCATGTCACTATAATTATTTCATGATTTATAGAACTATCCAAACTTTCAGGTTAAGTCCTTTACTCCATGTTTCTTCTATGTTCTTTATATACTGATTTACATGCCTTATATACTCAGTACATTATTCGTACTGACGTCCTTTCATTGGGGATGCTGCATTCATGCCTGCAAGTATAGATAATCAGTTTGACGAGCCTTCATAGTAGATGAGATTGGCTTCAGCGAAGGATCGACAAGACTCCACTTCATCCAGAGTACAACTGAGTCTATGGGTCATCGTGTCAGAAGTTTTCTACAGGCTTATGGGTAGGTCGGTACCCTGTCCCATTTGATGTCAAATAATCTTAGAGGCTTTATAGACAAAGGTTCATTTTGTACAGCATGTCAGAGACTTTGCTGGCCCATATGTATTCATGTTTTAAGATCAATAGTTTATTGATACAGTGTTTCTCACTTATAGTTGTACATTACGAGTTGTGGCCATGTTGGCCCATGATAGTTACAAAGAAAAAAAATGTTGCAGAGTGGTTCGCTCGGGCCAGTGTAGCACCGAGTGCTAGCCACGCCTCCCCAGGTTCGGGGCGTGACAACAAAGCTTGGTATCAGAGCCCTTGGTTCAAGAGTCCTAGGGAGTCTATGAAGCTGTGTCCAGTGTAGTTTCTTTTATATGTGTGTGTCGGCCACTCATATAAATGGTTAACTACCAAGACATCCAGGATTGTCTCATTTCTTTCTACTCTAGATCGTGCCATGAAACTTAGAGCAATAAGTAATCTTCTCTTACTATCGAATTCCATGTGTATCAAATGCCCAAGCGACAAGCAAGAAAAGTCTAAGGTTCTAGAAAGGATGATTTTCCTATTGTGGTATTACTATGGGGTACATGTTGGTAACAAATGAGATTTGAGAGGAGGTTAAAAGTGGGATGCAATGGATAGTAGTACAGATTAGGGCATAACCTTATCAGAAAGTACAAAAGTAGTCATTATATTTTATGGATATCGTCTTATCTCAGTTACCAATTATACAGTCTTTCAGTTAGCAGGTTTATGATTATTCAGTGTGCCAATTATTTGTTATTCAATCTCCAATTTTCAGTGTATCCAACTCCCGCTAACTTGGGAGTATACGGTGATGCCTACAGGTGCTAAAAGAAAATATAAGAACAGTGATTATAGCGAAATCGTCACATGTTTAGGTCTGAATTAAGATCAAGACTCGCCTGGATTGTGTAGGAAATGAGTTATAAGATGATGGTATCTCTGAAGGACATGTTTGTGTATGGTAGTGTATCCATATCCGTTTACCTCATAGAACAATTTCATTTTTAGTTCTTAGCAATTAAGCCACAAGTTGGATGATGATAATTTAGATATCAGACCCTATAGTGTAGCAGGTTAAGAATTTGACCGCAAATGGCCTAGAATTGGTCATTTTAGTTTTGGACAAAAAAAAAAGGGAGACTAAGGGCAAAATTCCTAGCAGTTAGAAATGTCTGATATTACCAGAGATGTATTTTTCATTCGACTCATGCTTCTAAGAAAATATGATGTATGAAATGAGAATCATCAGCAGCCGATATGGAATTTCAGGGAATGATTTTAAGTTCCTCATATTTATTCATACTAGAACTAGAAAGTACCACCTTAGTAAGTTACTATAAGAAGTAGGTATTATTGTGAGATAAAGGATACGACAGTTCCCCTTAAGTTAGGTGACTAAGTCCTTACCACTAATGTTTATAATATGATATGATTTTGAAGTATATAGAAAGTTAGGGGTTAGATATCCCACGTTTGTTTAAGATAGATGAAATTTCCCTAAGTGTGATCCATGTGCATAGTTCAAAAAAGATGATAGTGTACGGTAAAAGAATATGGTCAGATGATGAGGGAAGTTAGGATAAACCTTATGCTTCACTTTAGTTATTCAAAGCAGAGCAAAAAAACATGATGCTAGCAGGTGGTTGGTAAAATAATAGTAAATAGGTTTTGAGTAAATACAATGAATTAGCAATTTCAACAGAGCTATTAGAGGTAAGATTTGATTCATTTAGCCAGGTTAACTCTAGTGAATGGATGACAGTTTGAAATTGGAACATGTGTTAGAACCCAAAGAGTTTAACTTAAGCCCGAAGTACAGTGAGAGTGGAGAAAAAAATCAGCTAGTAGTGAGAGAGCAAGCTATAGAGAATACCTTTAGAAATTATCGAAATGTGATTTCTCCAAGACTGACAGTGTGAGCGGAGTTAAATTATTAAGATTGTGCATGATAGTTGTGAATACAGTAGCTTTCCGTTATGTGAATAATTTAGTTTTTCCTAACTCAGAAGTAAGTTGAAAGATGAGTCGTCATTGACGTAGAGTGCAAAGAATTGCAGAAAATAAGGAAAGTTATTTGGATCCCAATAAAAAGAGAAGGATCCGCAAGTATAAGACCTTTGGTCTAAGGAGTGATGTGAAAATTTTCAGTAAGTCCAGTTAGAGATTTGAAACCCGAATAGTTAGCATGGGATATGAAAAAGAAAATCAGTTCAGTAATGAGGAAAAAAATTGTATAATCACCCCAAGGAATATGCCTAGCATGTGTAAGGAACGCAAAGTGAGTAGAATGATCAATGAGCTTAGTTATTTATTAGAAAGTGATCACGGAAAAGCTATAAAATCATGCCTATTTATGTGTTATGAGGGTAGTGCCATTGCACAAGACTCTAAAATTTAGAGTACATGTAAAAGATTAGTTCACAATAATGCTATAAGTGTTTTCACGAAGTGCTTAAAAAGATAATCAAGTGTGGGAAGTATAGCTCATGATAGAAGTAGACAAGATAACTATGTTGAACGAAGTTCACTGCTTAGCCAAGGTAAGAGTTCGACTTTCTGACACCAACGATAATGAAGTTGTTTTCTAGAACAGGAACTGTTTCTCCTTAGTAGCTGAAGTGAAGGAGAAACGGTTTGATGATCCCTACTTGTTTTAGCTTAAAGAGGGGATATTCACATGCATAAGATGATGGATTTTGAATACGGGGGAGATGATGGTACTTTCAGGTACCGGGATAGATTTTTGTCCCAACCATAGATGGACTTAGCGAGGTAGGAAGATGTTAGAAGCCCATAATTCCATGTATTCTATCCACCCAAGTTTCCCAAAGATGTATCATGATCTTAAGGAGAATTATTGGTAGAACGACATGAAAAAGAAAGTTGCAGACTTTGTGGCCAAGTGTCTGAATTGTCAGCAAGTGCAAGTCGAGAAGCAGAAAACCATGTGTTTATCTCAGAACTTACACATCCTTTAGTGGAGATGGTAAATATGGAACTTATAATAGGATTATCTTGCTCATTATGAAAGCATGATTTTTATGGGCGAAGGTGTAGGTTGCCAATTAGTTGGTTCGAAGTTAGCAAAGTGGAGTTGTTTGGACCAGATTTGGTCAATCAGTCTATGGAGAAAGTCAAGTTAATTCAAGAGCAGTTGAAGACAACTCAGAGTCTCCAAAATTCCTATTTGAACATGCAACATAGAGACCTAGAGTTTCAAGTTGATGATTGGGTGTTTCTAAAAGTTTCGCCTATGAAAGGTGTTATAAGATTTGGGAAGAAAGGAAAGCTCAATCCCAGATACATCGGCACATATAGGATCCTATGAAGGAACAGGTAAGTAGCTTATGAGTTAGAATTTCCACCATATTAGCGGTTGTACACCATTATTTCACGTGTCATGTTATAACATTCAAGTTTCCAGTATTCAAATCTCATGTCACGACATTTGTGTTTCTAGTATTTAGATCTCATGTTAGAACATTCATGTCAGTTTAGTACTCAGATACTCATGTTAGTCCAATACTTAGATATTCTTACTAGCTTAATACTTAGATATTGATGTTAGTTCAATGCTCATATATTCATATCATTTCAGTACTCAAATATCCGTGCCAGTTCAGAATTCGTATATCCATGTTAGTTCAGAATTTACATATCCATGACAGACTAGTATTCACGTATATGTATCATGTTATGCGTATTATGATGCCCTGTGAGGCTTGTGTTATGCTCTGTTAACGGGCAGGTGTTTTAGTGAAATGTTGAAGGTAATTAACCTTTCCATTCAGGCCTTATATTATAATCTCCATGTCCTTCAGTATTTACTCAACTTAGCATTTAGTGATCACGTACTCGTTCAATTTGATATACATGTATTCATGATATTTCAGTATTCGCATATCACCATCACACCCGTTTAATGTCCATAGATAGTCATAGTTGCATCCAGGACCATCATTCGAGGACGAATGATTCCAAGAGGGAGATAATGTAACACCCTGTAAATTCGGCTTAGGTATGAATGTGTTAAATGAGAAGTAAGGTTATATTTTGGACATGTGAGGTTCTATTGGTATGATTATGGGTGGAAATAGTTATTCTAGAATCAAGACGGATAGTGAGGTATACAAGATTTGATAAAATCTACGAAGTTTACAAAAGGTCAGTCTTGCAGGAGGTTTAGTGAAACATATAAGGTATTTGGGAAAATACAAAACATGAAAGTTGTAGGCCTTTGAAATAGATTTCCACCGATATATTGTAGAGACCAAATGAATATCTGTACAAAAATTTATGTGTGTTAACAAAACAGTGCACAATATCCGCGCCTAGTGCGCGCTCGAGCGCGGCCTCGAACATGCGGCAGTGTTCCTGCCATTTTTGGCAGTCAGGTGTGCGGTCAAGCTTATAGGTGCACGTGGGCACACTTGGAGAGTCATTTTTAAAGCCCTATTTCGTGCCCCACAACCCCAAAACATAAAAACTTGCTCTAGAAAAGAGAGATCTCAAAAACCTAACTCCTTAAGGATCCCTCCACCACGCAAGGTAAGTTCTAATGGTGATTCTAAGTTAATTTTAATTTCCCAACATATTATTAACATGGGTAAACCCTCCATATCATTAGATATTCGGTTGCGACATCATTGTTGAGAGAAGGAACCCTAGAACTCGAATTCAATGGGATTGAACTTCAAAGAGGTAATGTCTTCACCCTCTAATTGATTCTAGCATTGGTTTAATGATTATAGACCCTAGTTCATGAGATGAGTTTATAGGTTTGATAGAAAAGCATGAACGGTTATAGGTTTGGTGTGTTGATTGTTGATTATTAGTTAAGGGTGTTGTTTACCTTATGGGTGATAAAGAATAATATTGATTATAACCATTTGAGACTCTAGAATTTATCTAGGAGCAAGAGAATGAGTTATTGGGTGTAGAGACACCTTTAATAATGACTATGAAGCTTTATTCTTACCAAGTGTTTGATAAAATGCTTAAGTTACCAAAACATGAGTATCATAGCTAATATGGAATCCATTTGACTTGTATTGTTATAGATTAAAGTTGAAAGGGGTTCACAAACGTTGTATTACGCTCAAGAGCAGGAAGTTAAGGTATGCGAGGCTAAATCTCTTCACGTTTGGGAATGTCTATGATTCTCCCTACGTCTCATTCATTATGACTATTACTAGTTTCCTCAGAAAGTAATTATGCCTTAGTTCCATGAATAGTCGTACAGCTTCTATTTTCTAGCTTCGTAACTCATTCATAACTTTTATTCTAAACGTTGTAAAATCAGTGCATAATCAATATAGACTTGGGTTTGATGCACATGGGTCTCAGTCTGGATTATCAGCATGTCATAAACAGTTGAAATTTCAGTTTTCATAATCAGTTCATGAATACATGTCTCAGTCTAGTTCTATTCAGTATTCAAGTATCATGTAACTCAGTATGGTTCAGTATTTCAGTATGATTCTCAGTTCCTGAATGTTGAACCCCTGTATTTGGGCCTGAGGCCGCAGTTAATGCTTTATGCATCTTTGGGCCTGAGGCTGCAGTTTATGCTTTTTGCATCTTTGGGCCTGAGGCCGCAATTATGTATACGTATACTTTGGCCCGAGGCCGCAGTTTGTGCACATATCTATGGGGCCTGAGGCCGTAGTTTATTTATTCAGATAAACATATGGTTCATTATTCAGAAGAGGGAGTATTCATATTCTTACTTCCTTTGTTCTGTTCAGTTATCATTTTAGTTTCAGTTTCAACAGTTATCATTTCGGTTATCAATTATTAATTCTCAGTCCAACTTAGCTTTAGTTTCAGTATTTATAATTCTTTCTTTCAGTTGCTTTACATACTAGTGCAATTCAAATGTACTGACGTCCCTTTTTGTCCGGGGTCTGCATACATGTTGACGATTCAGAGCGCTATGATTCTCGTACCAGCTATTTGGTGATCCCCAATTCTTTCGGGGCATTATCATTACCTTACAGTCTTCAGTATTTTCAGACAGGCAATGTTTTCAATACTTCATTAGAGGCTTCATAGACTAGAGTAACAGTTAGACAGAGTCACAAGCATTTAAGGTTATACAATGTTGCTACATATATGTTTCAGGCTTATATTAGTGTTTCCGCATTTGATTTATATCATTTAGACTTTCAGTAGATCAGCATGTGTTAGTTTACCTTCCACATTCAGTATGTTACAATATCACATGTTGATTCAGCCAGCTAGTTGGTTCGCTCGGTCGCATGTAGTTAGGCACCAAGTGTCGTGTTACGTCCAGGCCCAGATTTGGGGCGTGACAGGTATCGATAGACTATTTCTGTAAGCTGAGTGGTATTATTAGGCCTTTTCCGAAGGAAGAATTAATAATTGAATATGTATTGCTCCGTTTACGGGACAGCCTGCTGAGACTGGAGCATTGTACAGGGGGGAGGAGGAGGAGGCATCCAATATTTAACTTCGAAATTTGATTTTACTGTTGATGATTTTAGGTTTTGCTCCATAGCCACAGTCGGAGAAAGAGGAAACAGTATATTTTGTTACATTTCCATAAATTTCAAGAATTGAATTCATAAACATTTAACAGATGTATTCAATTTCCAAAAAGAGCTGGATGGCTACTAGTAGTTCTATAATAACAAGGTAACTGGAGTAGCTAGCAAGAGTTCTATCCACATTTCGGCCTCTTATACTCTGCAGATTTTACAGTTAAAATGTCTACGCCTTTACTTACAATATCTGCTTAATTTCTTATTACTTGTGATATATTATTAGAATTCATGGCACAAGATTTGTCTTAAAAACTTGAAGAGGTGTCTATCAATTGTGTACATGCTAAATATTTATTGGTTTAATAATCTTTTTAGTAGAATCCAGTTATTGGGTATATTCTGAAATATACGGGTAGCACAATTTTAGCCTCTAATTCACATTTTAACCTTTTCTTGTCTTTGATTTTTTTTTTCACGGGATTGTACGCTATTATCCAAGGAAGGCTTATATATGTATTAAAATCATTTGAAATTTTTTATACTTGAATAATATACACTGTTGATATGTGTAGGATTTTGTATGAATATACCATGATTGGTACAATACTAAAGGAGATAGACTTGTTGAGAAAAGGAAAATTGTTTCTTCTTGGACGATAAACAACTCAAGACCTCCCAAATATCGAATATTAACCAACTCAAGACCGTTTCCTCCCAAGCATCACAATTTTTCGAACATTGTTGAAATGTTAGTGTAATTTGAGTGTTTGTCATTGTATGTGGACATTTCGTTTTCTTGTTTGAGCAAAGGGTCTAATTTGCCTGTTCTCACTATTCAATGTTTCATATTGGGACTTTCCTGAATTTAAGTATATGTTACGTGGCATGGATGATTGAGTGATTTCTATGATTGAAGAGTAAAATGTTTCATTATTTCATTTCCTAGGTAATAGACTTCTTTAAATTTTGTCTCTAAAGTTTGAGAATTCTAAATTTACGTAACTTGCTTTAAAATTTTGTATTTCTTTTATCTTGTCGTCTGAGACTTTTGTATTTTCGTACTGATGTTCTAAATGTCAATACTACATAAGAGGGGGTAATTTGTGTGGTGTCTGATTTTTGCGTGCACTAGTTATAGAAGGATCAAGTTCTTCTATGTGTTCTAAGCTCTACTGTTTGCGGAATAATAAATACAGAAAACAAAGAACACTGAGATTTTTACGTGGAAAAAATCTGGCTCAAAAGGTGAAAAACCACGACCTACTTCCCAGTAGGATTTTCCCAAACTCTTTTACTAAATCAGTGAGCCAAACAGCATTTACAAAAACTATTTTGTAAACCTAGGATTACCTATAATCCCGTTGTGGCAAACTAGCCTCTAGCTATTTGTGACAAACTCCAAGTTAGCTATAACTTGAAACCACACAGTACCTATTACAGACGCTTCTAGATAAAGCTGAAAGATACAAGTTGAAATCACTTACTACAAGTAGACTAGACTAAAAGACAATAGTTGGAGCTGGTTCTTCTAGCTGGTCCAAGTAGCTTCAGAGTCGCACACTTAAATCTCACACGAACTGCTTGCAAAATTGCCTTGCTAATTTTACTCCCAATTCTTGATTAACTTATGCTTTTGTGCGTACATGTAAAATAATAACAATCTGCAATATATAGGATTAGTAGACGAGAGATGTGCTAGAGTTCTAATGCTACTCTTCCTTGGTGGAAGAGTTCTAGTTAATCTCAACTCCTCGAATCCTTCCTTATCTTTGATTCTGTTCTTACTGAATAAGGAGTCCTTCTCCTTATTATTTTGCAATCTTTTTGGTCAGGAGATATCTCTTTAATTCACATATTTCGTTTATCTCCTGCATGTGCACATCACGTGCCTTTAACTCTACATGTGTCTATGTCTCCAGTGATGGACCTGGTTCATCTTTGAGTTCCTTTGTCAATCTTCAAAACTATTCAATTTCTTGGGCCAACAAATTCCCCCTTTTAGATGATGACAAACTTTGTGCTTAGGCCTGTAACCAACTTAATCCAACATTAACACACTTTAGAGTATTGAGCATTTATCATAAAAGCACCAGGTTCATTAGATTATAAATATCACATGTTCAGAATAGTACATGACCATTTTCCCCCCTTTTGGCATCATCGAAAAGTTGCAAATTTTAGAAAATCCCAGATATTTCAGAATTACGCATGGCCACTAGGGCAACTGCAAGTGCAATCATGGGTTAGTCATCAATAGTAAACCAAGAATGCAAACTATCAAAGAAAATGAAACAAGATTAAGAGCAAAAGCATCAAAATTCATTGATAGAAGCATTGTTCAACCACAATCCACAAGAAGAAATAAAAACAGTTAACATCATGAGCAAAAGAAAACAACAAAAATCCCTAATCTGGGTCACTGAAAGTCGAAGACAGGCTAGACTACTAAGGCTGGGAAGGGGTGGAGGTTGGGTTTTTAGCTTGGAGAAGAGATAGCATATCATTAAGAATCCCCTCATTCTTCTCCTTTTCTTTGGCAAGCACAATTATGAGAGCATCCCTCTCATGTTCAACCTCAGCCAGACGGTTCTTCAGCCTAAGTATTTCTGCATCCTTAGCCCTACCCTCCTACACAAGTGCTCTGACTTTGCTGTTCACCGGAGTCTTCCTGGATGAACTAGGTTCATTTTCAAGAACATTGACAGCATAGTCACAGGCCAGAAGAGTTTTTTTGCCAAAGTGATCCTTGACTGTGGACATTTCTTCCTTCTTCAGAGGCACCTTGTAGTGAGCAAGTACAGTTGTGAGGATTAAGCCATAAGGAATGGCATGAGCCTTGGAACCATTTACCACCCTGTCTATGAGTTGGATGATGAAGTAAGGCCAGTTGATATGCTTTCCACTGTCCAGGCACTCCATAAGAACTAAGTCCATGTAATTTGCTATATGCCTTCTCTCCTGCCTTGGCAGTACACACTTGTTAATGAACTCAAACACCACCTTGTGAAGAGGCTTCATCTCACTTTTGTAGACAATCCTTGGTTCAACCTCATCTTCATTGTCACAGAACCTTCTGGTGATTTGTAAAGCAGTGGGAAGAGCATCCAAGCTGGGTTATCTCTGGCTGGTGTAATCATCATATCCTTCAGACGGGATCCCAATTCTCCCAATTCTATGGCATCAAATGAAATTTTGGTCCCCTTCACTTGGCTAGAGACCCTACCGTCCTTGATTACAGCATTTGCCATGAACTCGACTATCTCACTTCTGGCCAACCTCCCATCCAGTTGGGACCATGTCCTTCCAGCCCTACACCTCCAGCTTATCCATCAGATACCAGATTCCTCCAAATCTTTCAGCAATCTCCCCTTCAGAATGGTGCGCTTCCCAAACTTAGTCAAACTGTCCTTCTCTCCAGTAGTCACACTTTCTTCATCAGCACTCCAATCTTCCTCTTCATCAATTTGAACTTTCTTTGACTTTACTGTAGACCTGGTTCTCTTGGCTACAGTTGAGGGTGTAGCAGACACAGATGCAGACTTCTTTGATTTATAGCTCTCTCATAACTTCTTCATAAGATCTGCCAATGTCTCCTCAATGGATGAACCATGTTCATCTGTAGATTTTCCTAGATTTACTAATCCCTCAGCCACTTCACTTGATTCATTTCCTCCTAACTTCTTGGCTCCCTCTTCTATTACTACTGCTTCAGTACCACAAATAGACAATCTAGTAATATCTTCCCCTATTCCCCTTGCTTCACTCCGACATCCCTCTCTCTCTATTTTTTCCCCAATTTTCTTTTTACCACCTCTTCATCTTACTTCTGGCAACTCCACATTTTTCACAGACCCAACCAACACAAACCTGTTTTCTAAGTTCTCCGTTATTTCAGGAACATTCTCAGAAGCGATATTTGGTACAGATGATACATGTTCAGAATCAGATGATCATGCTCCTTCCTCAATAGCTGATTTGAACGAATCACATGAATTTTCTGATTCTTGAACCTGACTAGCTTGTAATTTGGCATTCAATTTTCTGGCGAGAGAACCTGTAGCCACTGTTTTCTTGGCGAGCATTTTAACCCGGCTTTTTCTAGGTTCTCGACTAGGGATAGGTTGAGGAATAGTGGGACTGGGTTGAGATTTAGCAGGACTTGGTGGTAGAGGTATTGAAGAAGTCGAAGATGGAGTAATAGGTGGTGGAGTACCAGGGTTATCCGAAGGGTTAAACGTTTTTTGATTAAAGATGAAAGAAGAAGATTTTGGATTGAGAATGAGGGCAAGGAAGATGGAAGGGTTTCAACGGTTGTAGAGTTGGTGAGTGATTTCAGAGGTGATGGTGGGGGTTTTTAAAAGGAGGAAGTAATTAATATATAACGGCAGCCTTTTTGGGTCAAATAGAGTTCTTATCACCTCTTTAACTAATCAGTTAGAGGTGACGGTTACTTTTTCTCTAGGTTCTAGGCGGTTTAGTTTTAATTGGAGTCTTAGGGTAGAGGGAACTAGTTCAAAAATGGTATAATGATATATTGTGAAAAGATTTTGATTAGGTAGATTTCTGCTCATGATTAACTATTAAGATTTCAAAGTGTGTATAGTAGAGAACACATACCTCGCCTTTCAGATGAACCAGGTTCATCATGTCAGAATCCTCTTGATCAAGCCTCAATTTTCAACAATATAGAAAAACATCATTAGTAACCAATGAGTCATTTTAAAAACATGGCAAGAGGGTATGCTATTTCCAACATGAGACTGAGCAACGATTAATCTGATTATTTACACAAATTTCAGAATTTCTAGCCAATTTTTTTTTTAATTTTTAATTTTTTTTTCATGTGCATTATGAACTGGTTCAATTAGGTTATCTTAATCATCTCTAACTCTAACCTTATCCTTTCAAAATGCTCTCTACTTAGTGCTTTTGTAAAGATGTCAGCAATCTGTTTATCAGTAGCACAAAATTCAATAGAGATCAATCCTTTCTCATAATTATCCCTTAAAAACGATGTCTAACATCTATGTGCTTAGTCCTTTTATGATGAACGGGGTTCTTTGTCATACTTATAGCACTGGTGTTATCACAAAAGATAGGGATGCATCCAACATCGATTCCAAAATCTAGCAGTTGTTGTTTAATCCACAATAATTGAGCACCACATGACGTTCCAGCCACATACTCAACCTCAACAATAGATAAGAGCTACAAAATTATACTTTTTAGTGGCCCAAGACACAATACATGAGCCCAGAAAATGTGCTATACCTGAGGTGCTCTTTCTATCCACTAGAAAACCCGCATAATCAGCATCAACATATCCCACAATATTAAAGTTACTACCTTTTGGATACCAAAGACATAGATCAGTGGTGCCTTTTAAGTATCTCAAGATTCTCTTTACTGCAGTTAGGTTGGATTCTTTTGGATTAGCCAGAAATCTTGCACAAAGTCCTACACTGAAAATAATGTCAGGTCTACTAGCAGTGAGATATATCAGTGAACCAATCATTCCCCTATACAAATTTTGATCAACAGATGAACCAGTTTCATCTGCATCTAGTTTTGTGGTTGTTGCAATAAGAGTGTTAATTTCTTTGGATCTTCTATTTTAACCTTTTAAGCAACTCTTTCACATACTTTTGTTGATGGATCATAGTTCCATTTGGATTTTATTTAATTTGTAAGCCTAAAAAGAAATTAAGCTCACCCATCATGCTCATTTCAAATTCACTCCCCATTAGTTTAGCAAATTCCTTACTTAGCTTTTCAATAGCTGCTCCAAAGATTATATCATTTACATATATCTTAACTACCAAGAGATCTTTACCTTTTTCCTTTAAGAATAAAGTACTATCAATTTTACCTCTCTTGTAGTCATTCTCAAGCAAGAATTTTGATAACCTTTCATACTATGCTCTGGAAGCTTGCTTGAGTCCATATAGTGCTTTGTCAAGTTTGTACACATGATCAGGATTCTCCTTGTTCTCAAACCCTGGAGGTTGCTTGACTAACACCTTTTCCTTTAGATAGCCATTTAGGAGGGCACTCTTGACATCCATCTGGTGAAGGGTGAATTCCATGTAAGCAGCAAAGGCTATGAGGAGTTTTATTGCTTCTAGCCTTGCCACTGGAGCAAAGGTTTCATCATAGTATATGCCTTCCTCCTGACTGTATCCTTGAACCACCAATCTTGCCTTGTTTTTTGTAACTGTTCCATCTTCATCAAGTTTGTTTCTAAAGACCCATTTTATGCCAATTACTGATCTATCCAAGGGTTTTGGTACTAGATGCCAAACTTGACTTCTTTCAAATTGTTTGTGTTCATCTTGCATTGCATTCACACATTCTGCATCCTGCAAAGCCTCAACAATATTTTTAGGTTCAATAAGAGATAGGAAAGAATCAAAAGCACACAGATTCTTCAAAGAGGATCTGGTATTGATTCCAGAGGTTGGATTAGTGATAATATTCTCAATAGGGTGAGAACCTTGATATCTGTATGGTTTCACAACGAACTGGTTACTCCTTGAAGTTCCTTCAGTGCCTTGTTGCTGTGGAATAGGATCAGGTCCAGGTTCCAATGAGGTTTAGAAATTAATTTGTTCAGTTCCCCCTGTCATGTTGCCAAGGAGGGATGAACATATTCCATCACCTGTCCTCCAGTGTTGCTGCAGTTTGGACTGAGTTTCTGACCAGTCCAATTTCTTCATCCCCTTATTCCTGTCTCTCAGAAAGAATGTTAGTTTCATCAAAAACTACATGCGCACTTTCTTCAACGCACATAGTTCTTTTGTTATAGACTTTATAAGCCTTACTATGTGAAGAATATCCCAAGAATACTCCCTCATCACTTCTGGGATCAAACTTACCTAGTGAGTCTTTACCATTGTTGTACACAAAGCACTTGCAACCAAAAGCCCTAAGGTGGGATATATTTGGCTTTGTCCCTTTAAGTAACTCATAGGGAGTCTTCTCTACAAGTGGTCTAGTCATGCACCTGTTTATGATACAGCATGCAGTATTAATAGCTTCTGCCCAGAAGCTATGAGGTAGTTTACTACAAAGAAGCATAGTCCTAGCCATATCTTCAAGTGTACTATTCTTTCTTTCAACCACTCCATTTTGTTGTGGAGTTCTAGGAGCAGAAAAGCTATGATCTATGCCATGCTCATCACAAAATTCAGCAAATTTAGCATTTTCAAATTCAGTGCCATGATCAGACCTAATTGATGCAAGTTGATTTCCTAATTGTTTTTGAATTTTTCTAACAAAAGAAGTAAACATGTTGAATACCTCATCTTTAGATGTTAGAAATAATGTCCAGGTAAATCTCGAATAGTCATCTACAAGCACCATCACATATCTCTTACCAACTCTGCTTAAGGTTCTCATAGGACCACAAAGATCCATATGGACCAGTTCCATCGATCTGGTGGTACTTACCACTTTCTTGCTTTTGAAAGAGGATCTTACCTGCTTCCCCCTTGCAAAAGCCTCACAGACTTTGTCTTCCTTGAACTTAATGTTAGGCAGACCTATCACTAAGTCTTTGGAANTGGAGACTAGTTTGTTAAGTTGACTCAGACTTGCATGTCCAAGTCTCTTATGCCAAAGGAGGGGATCACTGTCCAGCACACTTAAGCATGTTAATTCATTTTCTAAAAGTTTGGACAGATCTATGATATATATATTGTTCACTCTTTTTCCCTGCAAAACAATCTTGTCAGTGATAAGATTTATTACAAAACATTTTGTAGAGGTGAATCTTACCAAGTTACCTCTGTCACACAGTTGTGACACACTGATTAGGCTATATTTCAAGCCATCTATTAGGTAGACATTCTCAATGGAACGAGTGTCATCCTTACATACCTTACCAACCCCATTGATTTCACTTTTCTTTCTATTTCCAAAGGAGATATTTCCTCCTTTGAGGTCCTCAAGTGAAAGGAACTGGTCCTTGTTACCAGTCATGTGTTTTGAGCAGCCACTATCCATGTATCATATTTGGCTACTTCCTTTCACTTGAACCTACAAAATAAAATCAGGGGTTAGTCTTAGGAACTCAAACTATTATGGGTCCCTTTCTATAAGCAAAAGGATGAATTAAATTCTTTTTAGCCCAATTTGGTAACCAATTCTTCCCTCGAACAGAACTTTTATTAATTTGATTGTCCTTCTCATTTGCATTGCATTTACTTTTGTAGTGACCAGTCTTACCACAGTAGGTACAGATTTTGTTCTCGGGAAGGGTGAGGTACTTGCTTTTAGGATCCCATTTAGGCAGCTGATTCCCAAATCCAAGTCCTATCTTATTGCTACTATGATGTTCCTATAGCCATGTTAAAGCATTGGAGGATCTGTTCCATTTACAAGTTCTGTCTGGTTCATGCTTGACTTCACAAAGTTCCTTCTTCAACACTCTTATTTGTGCATCCTTCATATACAACTCATCTTTTAGTTTACCTACATTTTCTTCTAAGGTGAGTTGAGAGTTGTCAGCTATCTTCTTACTGGTTCATAGTTCAGTTTAAGATTTTCCGATTTTAACTCTAGGACATTTGTCTCAAGTGGATGAACCTGGTTCTTCAGAGCAGTGTTTTCACTTACAGTCTCACTTACTCTGAGTTCCAGGTTTTTACACTTTGCTTTTAAAATTACACACTCCTTAGATAACTGTTCCTTTTCCTTATTAATTACTTCAGATTCATCAATAAACTCTAGCAGTAATTCAGAGAGTTTTTCTTTGGACAGGAATTTAATCTTGTCTTTGAGATGAAATATACTTACCTCAGATTCCTCATCTGATTCACCAATTGCCATAAGTGCTTGTCCTTCTTCATCTTCATCATCTGACTCCTCATCTGAACTTTCTCCCCAAGCAGCGACCATAGCCTTTGTTGATACTTTGTTTTTCTTGGGATGAACATGTTCCTTCTTCCGGTTCCTTCATTCAGAACTTTCCTTTTTCCATTCAACTTCCCACTGAGGGTAGTTCTTGATGTGATGATCAGTCTTCCCACATTTGTAACAACCTTCATTAGTTGATTTTTTCAGCACCCTTGTAGTTTCCACCTCTTGCATAGCCCTTTCCTCTCATAAAATATTTCTTGAAATCCTTGGTGATCATGGCAATTTCATCTTCTTCCAGATCTCTCAATGCTAGACTCCTTTCCTTCTTGGGAACATCCATCTTCATTGTCTGCCTTCTAAGTTCATAGGCAGTAAGATTTCCAATTAGCTCATCCAGTTTGAGAGTTGCAATGTTCTTGGATTCTTGAATTGCAGTGATCTTGCTCTCCCAAGATACTGGCAGAACCCTTGTCAAAATCTTCTCAACCTTGTCTTCCTCAAGATAAGTCATTCCAAGAGATTTCAGTTCATTAGTCAATGTAGTGAATTTAGTGTACATCTCTTGAATGGTCTCTCCTTCCTTCATAGAGAAATTTTCATATTGAGAATATAGTAGAGTACCTCTGGATCTCTTTACTTGAGCAGTTCCTTCATAAGCCACTTGCAAAGTGTCCCAAATTTCCTTGGCAGTAGTACAACTTTGAATTCTACTGTACTTATCTGGACCAAGTCCACACACAAGCCACTTCTTGGCTTTAGCATTTTTCTCCCACTTTCTCAAATCTCAGCAGTGCAGTCAGCTCTTGTCGTTGGCACATCTACTTCTTAAACATTTGTCTTCATGGTGGCCAAAGGACCATCAGTAACAATATCCTATAGTTCGTAGTCTTCTCCAATTATATGGTCTCTCATTATGTTCTTCCACAGAGAGTAGTACTGGCCATTGAAGAGTGGAGGCCTAGCGGTTGATTGTCCTTCAAGGATAACCTGCTCTGATACCAATTGATGTTCTAAATGTCAATACCACACAAGAGGGGGGGGGGGTGATTTGTGTTGTGTTCGATTTTCGCGTGCACTAGCTATAGAAGGACCAGGTTCTTCTATGTTTTCCAACCTCTATTGTTTTCGGAATAATAAATACAGAAAATAAAGAACACTGAAATTTTTACATGGAAAACACCTAGCTCAGAAGGTGAAAAATCACGACCTACTTCCCAGTAGGATTTTTCAAAACTCTTTTACTAAATCAGTGAGCCAAACAACATTTACAAAAACTCTTTTGTAAACCTAAGATTACCTATAATCCCTTTGTGGCAAACTAGCCTCTAGATATTTGCAACAAACTCCAAGTTAGCTATAACTTGAAACCACACAGTACCTATTACAGAAGCTTCTAGATAAAGCTGAAAGGTACAAGTTGAAATCACCTACTAAGGGTAGACTAGACTAAAAGACAACAGTTGGAGCTGGTTCTTCTAGCTAGTCCAAGTAGCTTCAGAGTCGCACACTTAAATCTCACACGAATTGCTTGCAAAATTGCCTTGCTAATTTTGCTCTTAATTCTTGCTTAACTTTTGCTTTTGTGCGTACATGTAAAATAAGAATAATCTGCAATATATAGGATTAGTAGACGAGAGATGTGCTAAAGTTCTAATGCTACTCTTCCTTGGTGGAAAAGTTCTAGTTAATCTCAACTCCTCGAATCCTTCCTTATCTTTGATTCTGTTCTTACTAAATAAGGAGTCCTTCTTATTATTATTTTGCAATCTTTTCGATCAGGAGATATCTCTTTAATTCGCATATTTCGTTTATCTCCTGCATTTGCACCTTACATGCCTTTAACTCTGCATGTGTCTATGTCCAGTGATGGACCTGGTTCATCTTTGAGTTCCTTTATCAATCTTCAAAACCATTCAATTTCTTGGGCCAACATATACCTTATAAAGAAAAGGAATGTTTGAGGCATCTGAAGTCATCTTACACTCTAAGTTCTAAGGTTTATGCTTAGTTGTTACCTCGGGTTATTTTTTCACTTATTTTCTATATAATGAAAGTATGTCAATGATCAATCATATCAAAATATGCATAAATGAAATCCTCGACATATTGAATGGCATGCATCTTGCCTTGACTTAAACCAATTCTAAGGCTGTAAATAATAAGAGGTTGCTGCCGAAAAATGTAAAACGTTGGGCCCGTGCTAACGGGACCAATATTATACTAAAACAAACTCGTATAACATAGCTGAGTACAATCACATTTCTCCAGCAAATTTACAAGTCATCTACTACAGGATGTTTAGTTGTTTTGTTTATGGTGCAGCCTTTAGCTGCATAACAGATTTATTTACATGTTAATATGTGATTCATCAATGTTGAAGGTCAACAAATCTCTGTTGTTTCACCTTGCTTGCTTGCCGTAATCGATACAAATATTAGAACCTATTGCATGACCTAACCAAGGCACATAAAATAACTCAGTACGAATTTACAGAAAGTAAAAAATGAAAGATATACAATGTGAAACTAAAAGTATATATATAAACTACATATTTGACTCGTTAGTAATAGTCGAGATCTTACTTTTAGCTTACAAATTAGTGTGCAAATTCATTCAACAACATGTACACTCTCATCAGCTTCTAGATAAAGAGAGAATGAGGCTTATACCAGCAAGTGAATAACAACGCACTTAGGCAAACAAATAAAGTCAACAATTAATGTTGGATGAGGCTCATTAAAACACTTGAAAAATATTGTACAGTCAAGGAAAAATGCCGTGTAGTTAAGAGCCTAAAATAATAGACAAGCTTAAAATAAAAGCCAAGGAGAAGTGCTCCCTGGGTCGGGCCGGGCCGGGTCTGGGCCAAACGGGCCGGGCTAACGGGTTCAAGTTCTGGCGGGCTTGGGTCAGGCGGACTCGGTCCAAACGGTCCTAATGGGTGGAATTGGCCCACAGTGGGCTTAAGCCCATATGATCCCGGGCTAAGTGGGTTGGGCCCACGAGCCCAAACGGGCCTAAACGGACCTAAACGATCTGGGCTATCTTATTTTAAAATTTTTTTTATCTAAGGCTATTTCTTATAAATCTTGTAATTCAAATTTAAAACATAAAAATAGTAAAGAGATATTCAAACTTGCACTAAAAAATTCAAACGGCTAGTTTTTGAAATTATAGTCGTTGGCTATTTTTAACAAAATAATTTTTTTTTATGTAATTATATTATATTATCTAAGGAAATTTATTGTAAATTATATTATATAATTATGACGTATATCTTGTAATTCGAGTTTAAACAAAAAAAATATATATAAACAAATATTCAAGGAAATGTCTTATAATTTTTATTAATACGACATTTAAAAAAATGGCAATATCTTTCTTAGTCTTCCTCCCCCCAATGGAATGAGAACAACAAAGTACTAATACCACCATTAAAAGGAAAAAAGCTAATCAAGATGTGCCAAAATACAAGTTACATACTAATCTACATATTATCTCTAACAAATTTCATAAATCCTTCTAGGTTCGGAGGAATTTCCGTTGGTGGTGGCGGAAAAGAAGCTTGTTCATCACCGCTTCCGGGCGAAGCAACATCCTCCAAGTTCCTTTAGCATTTCTTCATAAGCTTCGTCTATCTCTAGTTGTGATTCAAGTAGTCCAAAATTTCTTCTTTCTGAACGGATCCAATCTCTGAAGAGTACTGATTTTTCCAAGCTCTCCCTCATAGACGCTCTATGATCACCGATTTGAAGTCTCGCTTGACAGAAAACGCTCTCCGATGCCACTATTGAAGCTTGAATACTTAAAATATCTCGAGCCATCCTTGAAAGAACTGGATAGTGTTTTTCTTTGTCCTTCCACCATTCCAAAACATTGACGGTGCCGTCAGGATTCTCTGTTCCAAGTCCCTGCAACAAATAAACTTGAAGCTCATTTAGTTGTGAACTATCACCAATATTATCACCTTGAGAACCCATGAACCCCGTCCAAGAACTAAGTGATTTTAGTCCCGCAGATCTTTTAGATGAATGCGAGCTAGACGAGGTAGGAGTTGGAACATTTAGTCTAGCATGATCTAATGCAACTTTGTTGACCCAAGTCAGTGCATGGTTTTGAAGATTGACAAATGCCTACCCAGTTGAACCAGGTCCATCAGAGCAAACATCTCGAACGAACCAATTGGCACAAGAACTGTACATGCACAGGAGATAAACGTGATCTGTGAATTATCTATGAACTAAGAGGTTGTCTCCTAATGCGAAAAGGTTGCAAATTGATAAGGGGTTAGAGCTCGAGATCAGCAAGGACAGAAATAAAGGAAGGAATTTGAGATAAACACAAACTCTTCCACCAAGGAAGAGTTGCATTAGAACTAAACAAGAACATCTTAACTTCTGTCGCTGTATAATGTTGAAGTATTCCTACTGAAGAATCATTCATACAAAGACAGAATTGAAGCAAGAACTGAAGGCAAAATTACCAGAGAAATTTTGCAAGCAGAATCCTTGTGCGATACAAAGGCTACTGGCCAGCTAGAAGAACTAGTTCCATCTGTTTGTCTTTCGAGTCTAGTTGGTTGTAGTAGGTGATTTAATATTGTATCTTTCAGATTTATTAGAAGCAGTTGTAATAGGTACACATTGTTCAAGTTAGAGTTAACTTGAAGTTTGTCGCAATTAGCTAGAGGCTCGGTTGCTACAAAGGGATTAGAGTTAGTCCTTAGGTTTACAAAAGAGTTTATTTTGTAAATGTTGTTTGGCTAAGAGTTGTAGTGAAGAGTTTGCAAAAATCCTACTGAGGAGTAGGTCGTGGTTTTTTTTTACCTTTTGAGCTAGGTGTTTTCCACGTAAAAATCTCTGTGTTTCTACTTTACTGTATTTATTATTCCGCACTAGTAGAAGTTGGAACGCCAAGAAGAACCAGGTTCTTCTATTGAGACAGCACTCGAAAAATTGGATACCACACAAATCAACCCCATCTTGGGTGGTATTGAAGTATAAAGCATCAATTGGTATCATAGCATGTTATCTTTGAAAAGTCTAACACCTTGGAAAAGATCAAAATGAGTGCACCACCTGGAAACTGGGAGGGTCACTCAATTGCAAGGCCACCACTCTTCAATGGCCAGTATTACTCTTGGTGGAATAACAGGATGAAGGACCACCTGATTGGAGAAGACTATGAACTCTGGGACATAGTCACTGATGGTCCTCTAGCTACCATGATGAAGACTACTGAAGTTATAGATGTACCAAAGACTAGAGCTGACAGCACTGCTGAGGATCTGAAGAAATGGGAAAAGAATGCAAAGACCAAGAACTGGCTAGTGTGTGGACTAGGTCTGGACGAGTATAGTAGAATCCAAAGCTGCACCACTGCCAAAGAAATCTGGGACACCTTGCAAGTAGCCCATGAAGGAACACCTCAGGTAAAAAGATCAAGATGTACTCTTCTATACTCACAGTATGAAAACTTCACTATGAAAGAAGGAGAGACAATCCAAGAGATGTACACAAGGTTCACAACTTTAACAAATGAACTTAAGTCTCCTGGTAGATTCATTCTTGAAGAGGACATGGTAGAGAAGATCCTGACAAGGGTTCTACCAATCTCCTGGGAAAGAAAAACCACTGCTATCCAGAAAATCCAAAAATATGGCAACCCTCAGATTGGATGAACTAATTGGAAACCTTACTGCCTATGAGCTTAGAAGGAAGACAGCGAAGATAGATGGTCCAAAGAAGGAGAGGAGTCTAGCACTGAGAATCACTGAGGGAGCAGATCTTGAGGAAGATGAGATGGCCATGATTACCAAAGAATTCATAAACTTTCTAATAAGGAAGAAGGGAATCTCTAGAGGAGGAAATTTCAACAAAGCAAAATCTCCAGAAAGGGCAACCAACGAGGGATGCTACAAGTGTGGAAAGACTGACCATCTTATCAAGAACTGTCCTCAGTGGGAAGTGGAATGGAAAAAGGAGAGATATGAAAGAAGGAATAGGTTCAACCCAAGAAAACCACAACAAAAACTATGGTTGCTACTTGGGGGGAAAGTTCAGATGAAAAATCAGAAGATGGTGAGAATGAAGATCAGGCGCTCATGGAAATTGGAGAATACGATGAGGAATCACATGAAGAACCAGAGGTAAGTATCTCCCATATTAAAAATAAAATAAAGTTCATATGTAAGGAAAAACTCTCTGAGTTGCTACTTGATTTCATGGATGATTCCGAAGAAACAACCAAAGAGAAGGAACAACTCTCTACAGAATGTGAAATGCTAAAAGCAAAATGCATGAACCTGGAAATCAGACTTAGTGAATCTGAAAAGAAAAACACTGTCTTGTTGAACCAGGTTCATCCACTTGAAACTGAGATTCTAGAACTAAAATTTGAAAACATAACGCTAAAGCTATGATNCCAAGTGGGATCCCAAAAGAAAGTATCTCACTCTCCCTGAGAATAAAATCTGCACCCATTGTGAGTGTACTGCAAAAGAGCAGGCCAGTCGAAGAAATGAGAGTTTTGTTAAAAAAGAAAAATTAGCTACCAAATTGGGCTAGAAAAAGTTGATTCACCCATTCTCTCATAGAAAAGGACCCAAAATAGTTTGGGTTCTTAAAACTAACCCCTGATTCCTTTTTGTAGGTTCAAGTGAGAGGAGGCAGCCAAATTTGGTATTTGGATAGTGGCTACTCAAAGCATATGACAGGGAACATGGAACAGTTCCTTTCACTTGAAAGTATCAAAGGCGGAAATGTCTCCTTTGGAAATATAAAAAAGGTGAAATTATTGGGGTTGGTAAGGTAGGTAAGGATGACACATGATCCATTGAACATGTGTATCTGATAGATGGCTTGAAATATAGCCTGATCAGTGTGTCACAACTGTGTGACAGAGGTAACCTGGTTGCCTTTACTTCCACAAAATGTTTTGTGATTAACCTGCTTACTGACAAGATTGTTTTGCAGGGAAAAAGAATGAATAACATCTATGTCATAGACTTGTCCGCACTGTCTGAAAACGAACTCACTTGCCTAAGTATGTTGGACAGTGATCCCGTCCTGTGACACAAAAGACTTGGTCACGCAAGTCTAAATCAGCTAAACAAACTAGTCTCTAAAGACTTAGTGGTAAGGCTTCCTAACATTAAGTTCAAGGAAGACAAAGTTTGTCAGGCATGTGCAAGGGGGAAGCAGGTAAGATCTTCTTTCAAAAGTTAGAAAATGGTCAGTACCACCAGGACGTTGGAACTGGTTCATATGGACCTATGTGGTCCTATGAGAACTCTGAGCAGAGGTGGTAAGAAATATGTAATGGTGCTAGTTGATGACTATTCAAGGTTCACTTGGACCTTATTTCTGACATCTATGCATTTGATATGTTCACCTCATTTGTTAAGAAAACTCAATATCAATTAGGAAATCAACTAGCATCAATAAGATCTGATCATGGTACTGAATTTGAGAATGCATGATCACGCTCAACTATGTCTAATAAAAGACTAAGCGGGCATTGCAAATAGAATCCGGGGTATTATGCCCAGAGTCGATCCCACAGGGAATTTACGTATCAAGCAAGCTGTTAGAATACTCAACTGTCACTTGATGTTATTTAAATTACTAACACTAAAGATTAACTACGCTAA
>ML380950.1:0-10640 GCA_005239525.1 Nicotiana knightiana | reverse complement strand
GTATAAGGCCAATCCAGCCCAGGGGAAGATCCATCCCCAAATATAAATGATTCAAGCAAGATCTATGCCCAGGGAAATCCATCCCTCAATATAATTCAATTGCGCTCACTTGGGGTGTGTACAGACTCCGGAGGGACTCCTTCAGCCCATGCGTATAATAAGCCAGATTCAGGTATAAGGCCAATCCAGCCCAGGGGAAGATCCATCCCCAAATATAAATGATTTAAGCAAGATCCATGCCCAGGGAACTCAATCCCTCAACTCAATATATATATATATATATATATATATATATATATATATATATGTATACTGAAAGTCAGTCATTCAGTACTGTATAAGGCCAATCCAGCCCAGGGGAAGATCCATCCCCAAATATAAATGATTCAAGCAAGATCCATGCCCAGGGAAATCCATACCTCAATATAATTCAATTGTGCTCACTTGGGGTGTGTACAGACTCCGGAGGGACTCCTTCAGCCCATGCGCTATAATAAGCCAGATTCAGGTATAAATCAATAAAACATGTTATGGCATACAACCCGATCCCATAAATGTCACTCACAATCAGGCCCTCGGCCTCACTCAGTCATCAAACTTTCCAGTCTCTCGGGCTCACAATGTCATGAAACTAGCCCAAAAATGATGATATGATGCATCAATAAATAGCAACAGAGACTGAGATATGATATGCAGTGAATAAATACGAATGAGTTCGAAACTTCAATTTAAATTTATAATTCAACAACAGAAATGACCTCAGTGGGTCCCAATAATACCAACATATACCTAAACATGATTTCTAGCATGAATTACAGCTCAACTATTCTAACACATAATGTACAGTGAAAATATACAGAGAAGATAGCTACACAGTTTCCATGGAATCGACTAAATCACAATTCTCATGGTGCACGCCCGTCACCTAGCATGCACGTCACCACAACACCAATCACGTAACACGCAATTCCGGATTTCATACCCTCAGCACCAAGTTTGGAATTGTTACTTACCTCGAACAAGCCAAATCCATTATCGAGCAAGCAAAGCGATGCTCCAAAATGCCATCTCGAGCGTTCCGACCTCCAAACGGCTCGAAACTAGCCAAAAACAACTCAAATACATCAAATAATGCCAAAGGGAACAAACCCAATCGATAAAGGTCGAACCTTTAATCAAAATTCCAAAATAAACCCAAAAGTCAAACCCATGCTCGTGCCTCGAAAATTGATGAACTTAAAAAATCTGATAGCCCATTGAATTACGAGTCCAACCATGCTAGTTTCACCCAAATCCAACTCCGAATCAATATTCAAAACTCAAAAATTCTATGAAACTTTGGACAAAACCCCCCAATTTTCTCATTAAAATTCACAATCCAATTACCAAAAACGAAAATAGATTCACAAAATATAACCAAAACCGAGTAGGGAACAATTACTCTAATTCATATGGTGAAAATTGCCTCAAAATTGCCCAAATCCGAGCTCCCAACTTAAAATATGACCAAATGAACAAACCTTCGATATTAAATATGTTTTGTCCAGTTGTTCTGCCTCGTTTTATGTTCCAAACAATCACGAAACTCTCTTTTGATACCTCCAATGGATTACTTGTAAAATTTCAGTCAATTTAGGCTTTTGAATCACTCAATTTGGCCCTAAAATGAGGGAGATATGATGTTTTGAAGTTTTAAATGAAGTCTAGAAATTTAAGGAATAAAAAAAAGAAGATATTTTCGTTATTATTTTACACTAGAAAATCAGTAACGATCGAATTTTGATTTTAGCACCCGAAACTCATTTGGAACCTCCTGTACACAAACCGTGTATGTATTTCAATCACAAAGCACGCTACAAACATGCTCACGCACTCAAAACACCGAAAAAAGGTCATCTTGACCCGATATTGATCATGGTCAAAATCCAAATCCTTAACTTAACTAGTTTCTCAACAAATGATCCAAAACACACCCAAGTACCTTGGGACCTCATTCAATCATACCAAAAAGTCTTAAAACACGATACAAACTTATTTGAAGCTTCGTATCACATCAAACAACATAAAAACCACGAATCGTACCTCAAATCAAACTTAATAAACTTTTGAACTTTCAATTTCCAAAACTCATGTCGAACCATATCAAGTCAACTCGGAATGACCTCAAATTTTCCACACTAGCTTCAAATGACATAAAGAACCTATTCTGACTCCTAGAACCAAAATCCAAACCCGATAACACCAAAGTCAACTTCCAGTCAAATTATGAACATTCCAAAACTCCAAATTGCCAACTTTTGCTAATTAACGCTAGAACCTTCAAGAAAAATCCAAATGAAAATCCCGGCATACGCCCGAGTCTAAAATTACCATACAGACCTAAGAAACCATCAAAACTCTGGTCCGATGTCAAATACACAAAAGTCAAACTTGGTCAACTCTTCCAACTTAAAGCTTCAATCATGAAGTTCATTCTTCCTAATCAATTCCGAACAGCCTAAAAACCAAACCGACAATTCACACAAATGATAATACATCATGCGGAGGTACTCATTCCTTCAAACTACTGAGCAAAGTGAAAATGCTTAAAACGACCAGTCGGGTCGTTAATTACACCTAACCTTAGGTTGAAAGTAGTGACGAGTTAGGATAAAGGTCAGAGTCCGACACCAATAACCAGTAATAGTTCATAACAAGATAATGAAAGTAACACACATATTAATGTGACGACCTAAAGGATCATCACCTATTTTATTACCCCATTCCGTATTCCCGAGGCCTTGAAAACCTCATTTGTAGTTGCCCCGATTTCTGTGCGCAGTCCGGGCGCGTAGCCGGATAGCTTAAATATGAAATTCTGTGAAAAATGCTAAGATTTAATATTAAAACGAACAAATTTGACTTCGGTCAATATTTTGGGTAATCGGACCCGGACCCGTGATTTGACAGTCCTGAAGGGTCCGTAGGAAAATATAGGACTTGGGCGTATGCCTGGAATCGAATTCCGAGGTCACAAGCCCGAGAAATGAATATTTGAGTAAAATTGTTTTCTGAAAATATTTATGGAAATCCAAAATGAAATCTGATTAGAAAGTGATGGTATCGGGCCCGTATTTTGGTTTCGGCGCCCGGTACAGGTCTTATATATGGTTTAGGCACTTTATGTAAAATTTGGTTGAAAACGGATTTCGTTTGATGTGACTAAAAATGGAAATTTGATGCTTTACAAAATTTGATAAAATTCATGGATTTTGAGGTTTAATTCGATGTATATGATGTTATTTTGGCGATTGGATCGCACTGATAAGTTCATAGGATGTTTTTGAGGTAGTGTGTGTATTTGGTTTGGAGCCCCGAGGGCTCGGGTGAGTTTTGGATAGGCCACGAACTTCATTTTTGGACTTGGGAACTGCTGGTGTGGCTGATCTGCAGGCTTCGCATTTGCGAAGCCAGCATCTCAAATGCAAACTCGCAAATGCGAGCTATTCATCACAAATGCGAAGGTATAGCTGGGCAGGCCTGATCGCAAATGCGAACAAGAGGTTCACAAATGCGAAGGTATAGCTGGGCAGGCCTGATCGCAAATGCGACCACGAGGTTCGCAAATGTGAAGGCTGGGAATGTCAGAAGGGTTCGCAATTGCGAACCCCTGTTCGCAATTGCGAACCCCTGTTCGCAATTCCCATGCCAACCAGTAGTGTGCACTGTACAAAACCGAATTTTTATTTCATATTTCATATTTTCTCAAACTCAAACACTCTTAGGCGATTTTTCCAAGAACAAGACTCTTCCAAATCAGTTGTAAGTCGGTTTTTACTAATTTCTTTCAATCATTAACATCATTTAACATGTTTTCAACTTAAAAATCAGGGATTCCCATGGGTGAACTTGGGTGTTTGGGGTAGAACTTGGGTTTTTAAAAAATTGGGATTTGGGTGGGTAATTGACCTCCAATTTGAGAGGTTCTTATATGTCTAGACTCGTGAGAGCACGAGGGTTCTGAAAATATAAAAATTTACCCGACTTCGAAATGCTGGCCTGAGGGGCGTTCTGGTCATTTCACCTAATTTCGCGCCGTAACCTTAAATTTTATAGTAGAATCAGTGCATGAGATATTATTTACGGTATGAAATTTATTTGAATAGAGTTGGGCCTNAGATTTGGGCCATTTGGAGTCGGATACTCGTGGCAAACGTGTGGTTTCGGGTTGATTGCTATACTTCGGACCCGAGGTAAGTGTTTGGTCTAACCTTAGCTTGAGGGAATAGGAGTTGAGTATAATTTGCTACTTGCTAATTGTCAAATACGATGTATAGGCATGGTGACGAGTATCTACACATTGGTGTCTAGCATGACCGTGAGTCCTTATATTGTGAATATTCTGATTTTGTGGTAATTTCCATGTTTAATTGATGATTTCTATATGTTGTGAAGAATATGTAAAGGGATTTGTGACCTTTAAACTCTGTTGGAGCATTGGCTCAAATTGTAACTCGAACGATGAAGGTATATGAAATAAGCGTAACCTTTGGAGCATTGGCTCAGATTGTAACACGAATGAGGAAGATATATGAGATAATTGTATCCTTTGGAGAATTGGCTCAGATTATAACACGAATGAGGAAGATATATGAGATAATTGTATCCTTTGGAGCATTGGCTCAGATTGTAACACGAATGATGAAGATATATGAGATAATTGTATCCTTTGGAGAATCGGCTCAAGTAATAGAGTAAATTATGAAATGAAGTGAAGGAAAGAGAAAGTGCTACTAAAATATACCCTTGCCGGGTCATTGTTGCTTTTGATATTGTCTCCCTTATTGGGATGTTGAGATTACTGTTATTGTTCCCTTGCCGAGATTTAATTGATTAATTGATGTTTCCTTGCCGGGATTTCATTGTTTAATTGATGTTCCCTTGCCGGGATTTAATTGTTTAATTGATGTTCCTTTGCCGGGGTTATTATTTCTATTCTGTGTACTCCCTTGCCCTTGTTTGTGATTGTTGTTTGGGCGAGGAAGAGTGCTAAAGCAATAAGGGTGATGCCATGCATTGTTTGACATTGTGTGGAAAGAGTGTAAAGCACGAAGGGTGATGTCGTGCATTGTTTGATATTGTTCCCTTGCCGGGGTTATTATTTATATTCTGTGTACTCCCTTGCCCTTGTTTGTGATTACTGTTTGGGCGAGGAAGAGTGCTAAAGCACGAAGGGTGATGTCGTGCATTGTTTGACATTGTGAGGAAAGAGTGTAAAGCACGAAGGATGATGTCGTGCATTGTTTGATATTGTTCCCTTTCCGGGGTTATTATTTCTATTCTGTGTACTCCCTTTCCCTTGTTTGTGATTGCTGTTTCGGTGAGGAAGAGTGCTAAAGCACGAAGGGTGATGCCGTGCATTGTTTGACATTGTGAGGAAAGAGTGTAAAGCACGAAGGATGATGCCGTGCATTGTTTGATATTGTTCCCTTGCCGGGGTTATTATTTCTATTCTGTGTACTCCCTTGCCCTTGTTTGTGATTGATGTTTGGGTGAGGAAGAGTGCTAAAGAATGAAGGGTGATGTCGTGCATTGTTTGACATTGTGAGGAAAGAGTGTAAAGCATGAAGGGTGATGCCGTGCCGTACGATGTACCATTCCGTACCGATATTCATTGATTATACATTGAGGAAAGAGAGTAAAAGCACGAAGTGTGATGCCGTGCCATGATTTACATTATTTACATATACATTGCATATTGAGGACGAGAGTAAAAGAACGAAGGGTGATGCTGTGCAAGTTTGTGATTCCTTTTCCTTATTGATATGCTGACTTTGTTGTTCTTTTCCTTATTGAGATTTCTTATATGAAACTGTTATGTCCCCACAACATGTTCCCCTTCCTTTATTAATTGCTTCTCCCTATATTTCTTATCCGTTGTATATATGTATATCTATTTAATATGAACTGCACAGGTTTATTTGGTAGTCTGGTTCTAGCCTCGTCAGTACTTCGTCGAGGTTAGGCTAGGCACTTACCAGTACATGGGGTCGGTTGTACTGATGCTACACATGCACTTCTTTATGTTGTGCAGATTACGCAGCCGGACCCGGAGGACATCATTAGTGGGAGTGTCTTCCAGTTTATCATAGAGGCTTCAAGGTATACCCATTGGCGTTCGTGGGCCTTGGCGTCTCTTCCATCCCTTTTGTCTTCAATTCTGTCTTATTTTTCCTCTAGCTTCAGAGGCAGACATGTATATCCTTCCAGACTTGTATTTAGCATCTTATAGACAGTTCGTGAGTTTGTGACTCCAGGTTTTTGGGAAACTTTACGCGTTGTTGTATTTTGATGTCCTTATTTAGTTTGAGACCATATTTATTTCCGCTGTTAAATTGTGAACTATTTAGTTTATCCTATTAAAGTGGTGTTAATATGCTAGTTTATCTATGTACTTTGGCTTGTCCAGCGGGTTCAACGTTAGACGCCATCACGGTCCGATGGTGGGATTTCGGGGCGTGACAATTAAATCTACGATAAAAATTCTCATCTCATTCGTGGTTCTGAAAAAATAGTCATTTGCTTTTCAAGTGTTACAATAAAACTTAAATCGTTTGCCGAAATCACCAAAAATATGAGTAAGTCTGAAAACTTTGATTTCTCTTTCGAAACCTTTTCCACAGGTAAATGTTTCATTATCAAAAGGCATGAGGAAAGTACATCTCTATGCCTATATGTCAATGTGTATGAGGAGTCATGAACGACGTGATACTGACATGAGGAAAAATGCATCTCTATGCCTGTATATAAGTGTGAATGTCGAATGCAATACAACATAGTGAATAACCATATGCATACACTCTGATTATCAATCCACTCAGTCCTTCCAGTCACTCAATCCACCCAATCACTCAGTCCTCCCAGTCACTCAGCACTCGCGCTCGCATTCAATAAGTACTTGCGCTAACTGTGGGTGTGCAGACTCCGGAGGGGATCCTTCAGCTCAAGCACTATAATAAGCCAATCATGGCATGAATCAATAATAACTACTGCAATGTGCAGCCCGATCTCATCAATATCCTCAAAATCAGGCCTTCGGCCTCACCCATCCATCAATCTCTCCAATCTCTCGGGCTCACAATGTCATGAAAGATCAGCTCAAAAATAATGATGTGATGTATTAATAAATGGTAATAGAGACTGGTATAGGATATGTAGATGAATGCGTATGTCCGATTATGTAAGTTCAATGTTAACATATAACTCAACAACATAAATGACACCAGTGGGTCCCAACAGGATAAGCATATAGCCTAGACATGGTTTCTAACATGGACCACAACTCAATTATTCTAGAACATAGAGATTTCATGGATACAAATAAGATTAGATGACTACACAGTACCACAAAATAACTGAGTCACAATTCACACTGTGCACACCCACATGCTCGTCACCTAGCATGTGCGTCACCTCAACACCTAAACACATATCACGTATATTCAGGGGTTCATACCCTCATCACCAAGTTTAGAAGTGTTACTTACCTCTAACAATCCAAATCCAACACCGAGCAAGCCAAACGATACTCCAAAAATACCATCCCGCGCGTACCGATCTCCGAACAACTCAAACTAGCCAAATCAACTTTTTTTTTATCTATGTCTGTTTGAATATGTTATGATTTAATGATTCATTCATGAAATGGTGTGATTATGAAACCTCTTTTAATATAAGTATGTTCTGAACTCAGCCCCTCGCCCTTTAGTTCTCCTTGATACTTGGTTCCCTATTTTGTATTAATAGCAATATGTACTTTATTATGTTATATTCATTAAGAGGAAAGTATATATTTCGGGGTAGGTAATACCCTAGTACTTAGTTTTCATTGGGAGGGCCTCATTAGCACTTCAACGCATAAGTAAAACATGTAGTTAGTGATTAAGGGTATTTGGGAGCGGAGTTCGACTTTAGGTTAGGCTGCCCTCCCTAGCACAAGCATTGCCTTGGGCCTTGAGTCCCTTGGGAACTTTGAAGTGTCGGGGGATCCAAAGGGAGCATCGGCCTTGAGTGGGGTTCCCTCCTTAGCTCTTAATTTATTGACACATTCAGTTCTTTAAGGGTTTAATGTTTAATGCCAATGATAGGTTTTCAATGTGAATTATATGCTAAGTAAAGCAACCACATTAACGTATAATTTCCTCTACCATAGTAATCTTATTCTTGCTTCAGTTATCTATTTGTGTATTTCCTATGTACATCAAAGTATTATCTGTAATTAGAATATGTTAATTATATATGGGATATATGTCTAATGACCTTCTTATTTTTGACATGAACATCTATTTGGGCCTACGAGTTCTTGATGAACTTAGGCCCAATTCCAGCCTTATTGAACCGCGCCCAGGAGTCCAAGTCAGATGTGTTCGCTTTTCTTTACTGCTGGTCTTACCTCCTTGAGGCCCTATCACATATTCCAGTCCTGTTTCCCTCAACTCCTTTATCATTATTACTGCCTCGTTAATTTAGTTTACTGCTTCTACTAGTTTAATATTAGTTGTATTTGTTATGTCTTCATTGTTGTTTTATCTCTCATGTATATAACACTCATATATTAGGACATGTTTTCCTTTCATGTTTTAGTATCATATGAATTTTGGCAAGCTTTAAACAATATAGGATTTAAAAAAGGAAATTAGCTAATAGTAGATCCTTAGTTCACTAGTTGTAATCTGCTCGCTAATTACTATATTTTTCACTCACTCTTATTTTTCT
The DNA here is from genome assembly GCA_005239525.1 of Nicotiana knightiana. Classification (NCBI taxonomy): domain Eukaryota; kingdom Viridiplantae; phylum Streptophyta; class Magnoliopsida; order Solanales; family Solanaceae; genus Nicotiana; species Nicotiana knightiana. The sequence goes on along the minus strand of ML380950.1, from coordinate 1,886 downwards.
TTAAAGATATTTAAACCTAGAACTTAGTGAACAACAAATCAATTTCAAAAAGGAAAAATCATATTTCAAATTTTTTTTTCCGAAAGGAAACAGAACTTCAAAGAATTGTCACCTTTAATGAATTTTCAGCAATAACCCCCTTTTTTGAAAATCCTCTGAATCTAAGGTAATTCTAGATACACTTGCTTACAAAACATCCTTTTAGTATTGTGTAAATAACTATCCCTCAAATCAAAGTGTTTTCATAATTCAATCCTATTTTATAAAGTTATAAAATCTAGACCACTTATACCAATTTCAAGACTCTTTTTAATATCATACTTAGGTATACGGTAAGCAACATTCTTTATCACTATTCAAAGACTTTTACAAATAATTAATCCCAAACTTAGTCTAAATCCTATGGACCCACCTCAGGTAGATTTTAAGGGGTGCCTAACACCTTCCTTTCATAAGAATAAGAATCCTTACCCATAATCTCACCGGTTAGCAGACTAATAATAAAAACATGACTTAGTAATTAAATAGGTACCCTAGTATAACTTTAAATTTAGGTGGCGACTCCCTTTCATCAACAACAGAGAAATCACAAGTTGAATCCTATCTTGACTAGTGCAAAATAGGGTGCAACAATGACCAACTGTGAGTCACTTTTCAGCTCAATTCATTCGACGCTTATCCCCTGTTGTACCCTATTTTGCACTAGTCAAAACAGGATTAACCTTGTGGTTTCTCTGTTGTTGATGAAAGAGAGTCCCCTCCTAATATTTAAAGGTATACTAGGGTACCTATTTAACTACTATACTCTTTATTAGTCTGCTAACCTATGAGATTATGGGTAAGGATTCTTGTTCTTCTAAGGGGAAGGTGTTAGGCACCCTTTAAAATCTACCCGAGGTAGCTCCATATGACTTAGACTAAGTTTGGGATCAATTATTTACACTATGCTTTGATTATCACTAAGGAGTAACACTTAGTATATACCTAAGGGGAGGGTATGCTATTAATAAGTAAATGTGAGACCCTTGAAGGGGTACAAATTTATGAAGTAGTTTAAAGATATGTCGAAAGAGTTTTAAAATATGTATGTAAGTGGTCTAGATTTTATAAACTTGTGAAGAGAGATTAAGTTATGGAAACACTTGACTTGGGGAATGGTTACTAATGTAATTCTAAACAGTGTTTGTAAGAAAGTGAGCCTAAAACATACCTTAGATTCTGAAGATTTAAAGAAAAGATTATTTGTTGAAATCCTTTAAGGCGTCAGTTCTTGAAATTCTGATTTTCCTTCTGAATATGAAGTTGAGATATGATTTCTCCTTTGAAATGAGGGTGTTTTTTTGCTAAGTTTTGGGTTTTAAAATAGTTTATAGAAAAGATAGGTGAGTGAAAACATGGTAATGGTATGATCAAACTATAATTAGCTAAATGAGGATCTACTACTAACTAATTCCCTTTTTAATCCTATATTGTTTAAGTCTTGCCTAAGTTTATATGATATTAAAGAATAAAAAGAATAACATGTAATCTAATATATATGTGTGTTATCTACATGAGAGATAAAGAAACAACAAAGACATAACAAATGCAACCAATAGTAAACTAAACTAGCAAAAGCAATAAACTAAATTAACGAGACAATAAACAGTGATAAAGGAGTTGAGGGAAAGAGGACTAGATTCTGGTGATTGGGCCTCAAGACGGAAGGCCCAACAATGAAGAGATACGAATACAACTAATATGAGACTCCTCGACAAAATGCAACAAGGCTAGGATTGGGCCAGAGTTCATCAGGAACTCAGCGGCCCAAGCAAATGTACATGTCCAAAAGAAGAAGAAAGTCATTAGATATATATATATATATATATATATATATATATATATAT
>ML380948.1:9445-31861 GCA_005239525.1 Nicotiana knightiana | reverse complement strand
GTAATTCAATATAGTAGTTCAAATTTTCTTTTATTATAACTCATTTAAAATGATGTTAGCTGACGATAAAATATTAAACATTTGATAGAAGTCTATATGAATTATTATAGGAATTTTAATTTTTTTCTTAATTAAGGAGATAGGAGAATTTTTTTATGATTCTATCGATTTATCATATGTAAATTTTCATAATGAAACAATATAAAAATTATAAAAAATAATATTTAGGATAATTTATTGATAGTTGAAACTTTATCAGGGAAGAATGAGTTCAAACAATGTAGATTAAATTTTCACATCAATTAAGCATATAAGAGATAGCCCCTTAATACAGTATGAACAAATCTCATGACTTAAATTAATTTTTGAGATTAATAAATTTATACTTTTTAAAATTACTTTTGAATATGAATTTTTCTAGTTTGAGATCGTCTTCAAATAGTGTGGATAGATGAAAAAATTTTAATTTTAATTTTTAAATTGCTTTAAAACAGTATGGGTAAATACGAAAATCTTGTAAATATTTACCAATATCTCTTTTTGTTGGCATTATTATTTAAAAATTAAGTTTACTTTCTCTATGAAAACTTCTAGTTGACAAAACCAAAATTAATAATTTTATCAAATGAATTCTATTAATGGAATTCTATTAATGGAATATCCCTTAAAGGTTCTCCTATAGCATTTTTAGTCCTTTCGATATCTCAAGTAAGTAAATTTTGGCATATTGTAGTTTATGGTAGTTTTGGTGATAAAACCACTTCTCAAGGAGTGTTTAAGTGCTATAAATTGAACATTTTGGAGAGTGAACATGGAATAAAACCATTATTAAATCATATGTGTTTACTTCATATTCTACCAATTTACTATGATTAAGTGATTTTATTAGGTGAAAACAAGTATTAATTGACCATGATTAAGCCAAAAAAAAAAAAGTCTATTTACAAATAAATATCATGTACTTATTGATTTGGTGTAAACACCCGATACAGGTAAGTATTTACCATAATACTTTGAAATGATATTATTCAAAGATAGAAAACGTATGTAAATTTGTGAAGAGAAACATATAGAAAAATTCATAATTGAATATCTAGATGTGGAATAATGCTCAATTTTGAAGATAAACTATAATATTTGTTCATATTACCAAAAAATTAAAGTGCATGTTGAACTTGGAAGTGGAAACTTGAACCACAAACTTCAAAATCCAATTCAATGGCGGATAGCCTTATAATTTAATATACTTCATATACAAGGTCAATTTTCGTATGTATATTTAATAAATAATGAATTCTCTTAATAAAATATAATTCAGTCACAATAGTGAAATATTATGGTGATCCGTCAGGATTTTGACACAAATCCTGCAATCATCGTAACTTGCTAAAACTCTGACTAGCGTGTACTAAAATCTGGCACGACACTATTTTCCCAAACATCTGTTAATGGGTCAAGAAATCAACAATGACACAAAAGTGTCCTATTTTTGTCATTCTCCCTTCATTTAAAGAGCCATTATCCGATTACGCTGCCAAAAATCACAACAGAGGGTCCATTGGTTGCACTAGTGGCCAAAATTCAGGGTAAAGCGGCATATAATAGATCCTCGTGATCAGGTCCTTTATCGGATCATGTATAACGGAAGCTTAGTGCACCGGGCTATCATGTTTTTTAACGTTGTAATAATTGACCGCACAAGAACAAGCACGAAACATAAAAACCTTTAGCAATAATGTAGTAACAGTTACTATCGAATAAAAAGAATAGTGAAAGCATTCATCCAGATTCCTTCAATGTCTTCAAAATGGTGCAGACTTGTCTGTCTCTAATGGCAATGGAAAACAAGGCATCGAGATTTGTATCAACCTAATCATTTCAACTTTCCAAAACATTCTAGTCAAATATCATGGTCCGACAAGACTGGTGAAGAACAAAAGATGAAGTCAACGCTTGCAAGTATTTTGGCTCTTGCAGAATGTTTAACAGACCTGCGGAGCTTGATCAACATTCTCACCAGCGCCGGAGATTTGGCCAAGAGAAACCCCACAAGCTGCATCTCAGGCTTTGTGCCAATAAAACCTTCTAACTCAACTTCTCTGAGGTGATAAAACGTCACATTTAAGAAACGTTCCACTTGAAGAGATACATTAAAAAACGCTCAACTATCTGAATTTATCGAGGATAAAAAGGAACAAGAAAGCAAGATAGCCACTGCATAAGAAAGAGTAACGTCACTAAGAACCTGAATTTCCATAGATTGTGAATTTGGGAAGCTTCTTATCAAGCAAAGAGCAGATTAGGTACCAGACAAGCAAAGATGTTTGACAGAGTGAAGAACAAAAGGAATACTTGCTGGTATTACACCTGCTCCGGGAGACATGAACTAGGAAGAAAATGCCAAAAAAATCAGGACGATTAAAAAGTGCAGAAGATGTTCCTTCAATGAAAATACATTAGGATGAAGCAACATTTACCAAGTTAGCCAGGTGGAGATGCTCGAGAGTAGATAAAGGTTCAAAAAACTTTGCAACATCACATATTCCTGCTGCCTTCAAATAGTAAAATATCACATCAAGTGAGATTTATTTTCGCCAAAAGATTCTCAGCATCGGAGCATTAATTTCAATGACCTCAGTTAAAACGTCTGAAATTTGCAGCACCAATTGCTCAAGCAACGGGCTATGAGAGATTAACCTCTCAAGCAACTTAGAAGAAATTGTTACATCACGTAATTCCAAAGCAATTAATCTATCAAATCCTTTGAAGGCTGGTGGAGGAAGTATACGACAATTTCCAAGAGTGAGATGCCTCAGTTGCAAACATGTGAAAACTGAACAAGGCAATTCCTATATAGGAAGTTTAACAAGAAGATGCTGAATGCCATTTCTAGAGAGGAAAATCATCAAGTCGTCAATATTAGTTGGACAACTTTCCAAATAATCATTACAGAGAGTGAACTTTTTAACTGGTCCTGAATACAAAGATGAGGAACATCTCCAAACTATTTGGACCAGGCGAAAAACGCAAAAAAAACTCGCTTTAAGCGCAAAGCGCTAATAAAGCGTGGGCTTTAAAGAAGAAAGACGTAAATGGAAAAAAACAACAAAAACAAATGTGTAGTCCAAGACTAATATCTATAAGCATAAATACCAAACATATGGACACAGAAATTGAAGAAAAAATTTACAATAAAGTGAAATGTTAATTGTTTAGTGTTGTCTCGGCAGGATTACACTTATTGGCAAAGAAAATTATGCCTTAGAGCCTTGATGACAACACGGAAAGTGAGGCGAAAAGCTTAACATGTTATTGAGCCTCTCTTCGGGGCTTAAGCGCGCCTTTGATAATATAGATATGGACAAAACTACTAATGACATACTCGAATTTAACATGCCACAGCTGAAAAAAGATTATTAAAGAGTGTGTCCTAATCGAAATCAATCATAAATATCCTCCTAATATCAAAGAATTAAACTGAGACACACAATAAAGAGGGAAGAAAGGTGCAATAATTGGTCAAAATAACTTAGAAAAGTAGCAGTTTGTCAGCTTAGGCTATATATATTTGACATAAAACTAGTAGCTCAAATAAGCTTAATAGCTTGTTCCCACAATTTGCAAAACCTAACCTTGCCTTGGCAATTTATAAACACAATGGAAACCTAAATATAAGCTACTTATGTAGTAGTTAAGTACTAAATTTTGAAAAAAAACTTAGTATGAGACAGAACATAAAACCATATAACACCAATAAAAATTAACCCCATCCGACTTTTTTAAGCAAAACCCCAATTATTTCAGTTGATTTAATTATACCCAGAAAATAAAAATTCAATCTTGATTTAAACCAGAACCATAAAAGCAAGATATAAACCTGAGTATGAATTATGACCGTGGTTCTAATACTTTTGTGATGGCTAATTCAGTTGCGTTTGGGGGGTCGCAAGAAGCTGAAAGAGAATTAAGTAAATTAGTGTATAAAAAACCTAAAATATAAGAAATATTAATGTCATAAGTTTTTTTTTAAAAACATAATCTATACTAAACAAACTTTTTACGATTCTATCATTTTTTGTGATAATTCTAACATCTAATATAAAAATTTTTAGACAAAAAGATTTTCCGTGGTAAACATCTATTATGTCTATACTATATTAAAAGCAGGAAGGTTATTAGCGAAATATCGTTCGTCTTTTTTATCCCTTTTAAAAATAGATTTTAGTTTGGACAAAATCATAATTAAATTATTTTTCTAGTTATAAACAATAATAAAAGAAGAAGAGTATTGTAGAGAAAAGTAAAGAGGGAGAATTCTTATTGATTTTGGGATGAATTACAATGGAATAGAACCCTCTATTATAGGGGAAAAGTGACTTCGCCACCAAATAACAAATCCTAAAATCTCTCCAATATATAGACATTCACCATAAATAAAATACTATTTATAACACTCCCCTTGAATGTTTATTCAACAGATAATGTGTCTCGTTAAAACCTTAACTAAAATAAAACCCAGTGGACAAAATTCTAGTGAAGAAAAAAGAGTACACATATCTAACAATACGCCTTTTGGTTGCCTCGTTAAAAACCTTGCAAGGAAAATCAAGTGGGACAAAATATTGTAAGGGAAAAAAGATTACAACGCGTATTAACTCCTCCTGATGAGAGCATCAATTCACATATTTGTGTCTTCGCATCTTAATCTTGTGCACTAGCTTCTTGGAGGTTGACCTCGGCAGAGATGTAGTGAATAAATCACACCTATTAACTCCAATGAATATGATGCACCTTGAAAATTCTCGCTATCATATTATCATGTTTATAATTATAGCAAGATACATATGTGCACAAATTGCACTTAGGATATGGTACTTCAGGACAAAAAATTATATATACTTTAAGCAATTTAAATCCTTCAAGGATTGTCATATAGGTTAAGTCATATAAATAGACTTTAGGTGCATATCAAGTTTTATGTCATGCTAGACATATAAGATAGATAAAAGTGATTTCACTCGTAATTGACTTTATACTTTCAAGTGTTTGAACTACATGTCCAAAACTACAAGTCTTTCATATGAAACTAATTCTATTTGAATTGTGTCTCTTGTATTTACCCAATATTTTTGTGTCTGTATTCGACAGACTTAAAATCCTCATCTATAATTAGCGATATCATAGATGTCGACGACGAACATTTTATATCGGTTCCAATATTATTTTCATAAAGACATAACATAGAGATCTCCTCATTCATATTTTCAGATACCTGAACCTCTCGTGAGATTTTATGAAATGTTATGTCATGTGATCTTCTAGATCACTTGCCTCCTTATTATGACCATTTTGATCGTTTGCTCATCTTTTTTATCACGGATTTTATTTGAAATGGATTTGTCTATACGCTTTAAGTGTGCCATAGGCTTTGTCCTTCTAGAACTTATTCTAATAAGAGCATTTTCAGTGAGAATATAGTTACTTTCTTTGGGCAAGTAAATGCGTTTGGCATGCTTTGCAATATTTTGCAGATGAATTATCTTTTTATGAACTTCAAGTTCATATCTTATTCGAGGATCTAGATGTACAAATGATAATTCATTCAATGTAACTTTTCTCAACTGTTTATCTTGTTTCCCCCTCATGTTAGAAAAACTAACTTGCGTCCTCAACTTTGGAAGCCCATCTTTGTGCGTTATGGTGTTAATCAAAATATACACCGTACTTTAATAATAATAATAATAAGATGGAATTATTTGGGTCATGACCTTGAACCACTTGTGAGCGGAGAATGTAACATACATTCGTATGTAACGTATATCAAATTGATGTAGATAACAGTATTCTCATAAGCAATAGTTTAGCTATTAAGTGAAAGTACTCAATAAAATTATTTTGCTAAACCAAACCAACTTATCAAGATAAACTATATTGAATAGAAAATCTGAAAATTATGCTCTAAATTAAATTATTGAGCAAGTTACCTCGCAAACACCAGGTTGGGGGTTAATAATAATCGCACATGTAACCATCACATAGATGCATCTTATGTGATGTACATGGCAGGTGAATGGATCCATATTCACCTTTGATATTTTCAGGATTCATGGGATTCAATCCCAATTTTAGTTGGTCAATTAATTAATGAGAACAAGCAACATAAGAGAATTCGTAAAGAACTTTCCAGTTCTTTAATGTTTATTCATGTGAATTCTCTTTTATTTTGTATATCATACTTAAATTGATATGGCTAAACTAGTTATGTCAACTGGATAAATTATCAATATTGATAAGCTTCAGGTTTACACCATGACGTGTGCAACTATCAATAAACTCCAAGTTTATTATGATATGAGTTTTTATATCAATAAACATCCACTTTATTGTGGCTTCTTCTATCTGTGTAGTACAAACTGGAGAATAAAGTGGGTAGCTTTTCACATACATATTACTCTGCTACAAGTTATAGTTTTCTTTATTTATAGCCTTATTATAACCAACCGCTTTCGTGAATACTTTAGAAACTCAATAAGTTTCTTTGAGACTTACTACGATACAATAAATTGACATGATGGTCAATTGTATTCCTCCAAAATAATAATAATTGACTTTTCTAGAGCTCTCAATTAATTTTATACTCACATATTCATCAACATATATATGGTGAATAAACTTTTAAGGAGAAAGTTATACCATTATGGTCATTGTCAAAATTATATGCAAGATCTATTTCTTGCATTACCGTTGTCTTTTAGTAATCACATTGCCAAAATATTTAGCACAATCACAATAGGTACATGATCAATGATCATTCATCCTATAATAATGACATTATTTTCTTATGTCATCTCAAACCTCCTTCTAGAGGTGAGTGTAGTATATTCACTACCACTAGCACGTTCATATTCTTTCAAGAATGAATATATATTCATAAATCACATGTTGTCACATTCACATCATAAATGGACCATAATCATCTATATGTGCTTTACAAAATCTCATGTCAAATCGATGATAAAATTTCTTTCACAAAGTGAAGAATTATTTTCAGAATCCTTATTGTTCTCATTACTACAATGATGATGATTATAATTTCGTCTATTGCCGCGTCCATATCCATTGTTACATTCATAGTAATAACTTTGTCTTCTTTCATATTTATCACATACCGATATTACATTCTCTTGAGGGAATGAGAATGGAGCAAATTCAATGGGACGGATTTTCAATTCTTTGCCCACAATCATATATGAATTTGATCATGGAAATCCATAAAAATTTGATCACTTTGGATGGTTATAATTTCTTTCAAACTCCATTAGAGTTATAATCAAAATTTATCGTCTTGTCATGTATTTAAAATTAAATTATAGAATAAAAGAGAAAAATACGGTAAAATACTTACCTTAAATTCAGAATTTAACCATGAAGGAAGTTCAAGGAACAATTGACAATCATTATGCTCAATCCCAAAGCTTCAACTCAATTGGTAGAGTCTCGTGCTGATAACGTGTGATGAAAACAATAAAAGAAGAAGAAGATTATTGCAGAGAAAAGTATAGAGGGAGAATTCTTATTGATTTTGGGATGAATTATACAATGGAATAGAACCCTCTATTTATAGTGAAAAAGTGACTTAGCCACCAAATAACAAACCCTAAAATCTCTCTAATATATAGATATTCACCATAAATAAAATACTATTTATAATATTTTCTAATATTTAGTACTTTAAAATCAAGTAAAATTTAGAGTTTTATATCTTTCCTTCTTTGAAATATGTAAAAAGTCCTAATATGGACTTTTTAAAGACTTTGAAAGTAATTTATTTTTCTTAAAAAAAGAATTATGTTCACGTATGGAAAATTTGTATTTCTTATAGAGTCCAAGTCAACGTAGAATATTTTTAGTATATCTTATAGTACATTTATCACTTTTTATCCATAAAGTGTAGTTATTAAAAAAACAAACTAACGAGATTTCATTGTTTCTCTTTTACTTTAGTTTTGATTTTGTCTACAAATTTTAATTTTCTCATTTTAATATCTAAGAATCAACATCCACGTCCTAAATTTTTTTTTCTCGAGAAGTTAGTTTACCTTCTATTATCAAGCATGCAAACCTTGATAATATTTCTAAGGCAAGAATTAGTTAACATATTGAAGACTCTATTTTCATTTAGCTCAGTTTACATAAAATGATTAGTCATTTCAAAAATTTATTTGTACAAATGGAGGAGTTGATTGCAATAGGATGATAATTTACTCATCACACGTAATTAAGACTACATGCATGCAAATTAACGTTAAAACAATAGTAAATTTTGTTATATGTTTCTGTATTCTAGTGTTTATAAAACATTTATGTACAAGAATGTAACTGCATATATTAAGAAATACGTGTTAAATTTAAATTTAAATTCTCCATTATCCACTTATTAAATTTAAAAAACATTAAAGCTCCAACTTGATTTATTCTTTTGAGTATATGACTTCGTGTCGGATAAATTGTAACATTCCATCCTTTACTAACTATTTAAGTATTTGAACTCAACTAAGATTTCTTATATAATACATCTTGGATGAATTGCGTGATCATGTTTAATTATTGAAGTGTTAAAACTTGAATAGAAAATAATAATTTGGTTAACAATAAAAGATTTAAGGCACTTGATCATATTCCTAATAACTCAGTTAAATAACTATACTATATATTAAACACTTGATTCTCCTGAGATTACAATCCCAATGTCAGGACTCAGGAGCAAACACTAGCAATAGCGAGTTAGTGAATGATAGCGGGAGGAAACACAATGAAAAGGTTGAGACCTATATGATTTAAAAGCTTTTAACAAGGATATTCTTAAGATGGATGAGAAACTCATACAATTGGTTTTATAGTAACAATATATTTGATTAACCAACATTGACCAAATTAAGCGGACTACTATGACATATCAATAAATTTCAAATGAAAATTAACTAAATATTTGTGATACACATATATAATTACCATACTCAGAGAAAAATTCACATATAGTAAATGATACATAAATACGTACTTAAGTATTGATTCCTCTAATTAGACAGAAGTTTATTAAACACTATTTCTTATGAGTATATATTATAAGTATATTAAAAGACACATTAAGTGCTATATAAGCTTAGTCCTTCTTCCTTTTCTAACATAAATCTTGAATGAATTATTATGCTATTCATATAAAGATATTCAACAGTTATGACGGGTCAATATGCTACAAACAATGATCGGCTTTAGTTATCTTAGTAAAACTAAAAAGAACAATAGAAAAAAAAATTGAAAAAAAATATTTTTGCTTCTCTAGGTATACAATATTGTATTCCATTACTTTTTAACCAAACAATATAATTAGATATAAAATATCTAAATATTTAAAATTACTATACTGTTTGACTCAACATTAAATTCTAAAAATACTTTCAAACTGATATTTGATAATTGTCTATTTGTATGTTTTTTAAGTTTTATACTTACGACTTAGGATACACGTGCAAAGTACGTATCCTAAAACTAGTATAAATTAAATATGAAACAATTCATCATTGCGCACAAGTTGACGCAAAAACAATTATAAAAAAATATATATGAAACAATCCATTTAAATCAAATAACAAAAAAAAAAAATGATTAAAAGAAATAGTACAAAAAAAAAAAAAAAAAACATAAAAGATCAAACCTGTCATTATTGGAATCAGATTGCGTAGTTTCTTTTTTCCTCACATTAAAATTCTAAGCTTACAATTGTGAAAGTAACGATACAAACATTTTCTCGCTCTACCTCTCTCGTTTGCTCTCGACGCATGTTAGCTAAACATACGTCAGTGGAGTTATGACATGAGCTAGAGGTGGGGGAAGAGGAAGGGGACGAGAACGACCTAGGAAGATACCTATTGTAGCTTTTGGGAGCTCAGTTGGAGCTTGAATTCAAGGAGAAGTAACACTTGTGAGTTCTACTATGGCGACTCCTGTGAAATTAGCAGAAGAAATTAGATCTACTGAGAAAGGATCTACATCAAATGCTAAAGGAATTGAAGTGAAGGAAACTATGGTGATTAATTCAGAGGTTTTCACACAGAAATCTAAGGAATTGAAGAATGATGCATGTAATGGAACAGTAAATTCTGTTAAGGTCAATGAAACAATGATTTCAGTTCAAAAGCCACATGAACGAGTAGAAGAAGCAACAAATCTGGTGGGAACATGGACAAGTTTGTTTAAAGGAAATAGATCTGCAACCAATGGCATGACCTTAACCTACATCCCACCACAAGTAATTGATGGGCATACTGTGGTGCAACTGGAGGCAGAAGAGGTAGAACCAGAAGAAGAAAGGTGGAAATGTGCTTTAATAGCATATGTAATTGGAGAAACTCCTGGATATAACATCATGAACAGGTGCATTAATCAAAATTGGCTTAATATTGCAGATCCAGAAGTGTATTTGCATGAGGAGGGGTACTATGTGGTGCGATTTAGTTCTATTACCGATATGCATGCTATATATTTAAATGGACCATATACTATTAATAATCGACCCATAATATGAAGCCTTGGACAACAGACTTTGATTTCAGTAAGGAGTTTCCTACTGAGATCCCCCTATGGGTGAAATTCCCTAACTTACCTATGAATTGTTGGGGCAGCAAGTGTTTGAGCCGAATTGCAAGTGTTCTAGGGACTCCTGTGTTTGCGGATGAATGCACAACAAAGAAATCAAGGATTTCTTATGCGAGAATGCTAGTAGAAATAAATGTCAGTAGGCCTCTTCCTGATGAAACCAAAATAATTGACCCAAAAGGAAAGTATTTCCAGCAACAGGTTTCATATGACTGGAAACCAGATTTTTGTGGAGTTTATCAAGTGGTTGGGCATAAGTGCAAGGAAAAAGTGATTGATGATGGCCAGAAAGAAGTTGTCACGACCCAATTTCGGAGTCGTGATGGCACCTGTCGTGGAACCAGGCAAGCCTCCCTTTTTAACTAAGCTAAATTCAATTTTCAGTAAAAATACGATTTTAAACGATTTTATTAATAAAACTAAGAATCTGAAGTTAAAACAATAATTGAAGAACTAAATTTAAAAACCTCCAACCCCGGATCCGGTGTCACTCAGTCATGAGCTACTATAACATAAAGCAAAGAAAGAGAAGAAATGGACAATATTGTCTCAAAAATAAAGAAAAATAGGTAGAATAAGAAAGAGAAGACGAGGTCACGATCGCCAGCTACTACCTCGACAACTCCAATAGAAACGCTGACCGCTGCTCAATATCTGCTACCGGGTCCCGGTGTACCTGGATCTGCACACAAGGTGCATGGGGTAACGTGAGTACACCAACTCAGAAGTAACGAATCCAAACTATGGGCTGAGAAGTAGTGACAAACAAAACCTCAATTATGTTACAATAAATAATATACAGAATTTAGACATGCTAACAGTTTATCAAGATGAGTAAATATGCCAAGTATGCCAGTATACTCTACATGCCATCATAAAATATATGTTATGAAACCATTATAGATATGCACATAGTGCTCACACCTCTCCCACAGAAGTCCACTCAGTACTATATATGGCTCTCAGGCCCAGGGGAGTTCCATCCCGGAATATGCATAAACACCGGTGACCGTAGTCACTCCGTACTGAGGAAACATGCCAGTCCAGCCCCTACGGAGAAGATCCATCTCCGGAATACAACACTCGGACAATTTCTATATCCAGGGAAGATCCATCCCTCTCATAACATCAGCTTCGGACAAGATCCATGCCCAGGGAAGATCCATCCCTCACATAACATCAACTTCAGACAAGATCCATGCCCAAGGAAGATCCATCTCTCACATAACATCAATTTCGGACAAGATCCATGCCCAGGAAAGATCCATCCCTCCATTACATCAACTTCGGACAAGATCCATCCCTCAATATCATTTTGGACAAGATCCATGCCCAGGGAAGATCCATCCCTCATCACTGCGCTCACTGGGGGTGTAAGGACTCCGGAGGGGCCCTAGTGGCCCAAGCGCCATATCAAGCCAACGAAGGCATGATTTAAATATCACTGCAGTGTGCAGTCTATTCTCATAACTGTCTCAATAACAGGCTCTCGGCCTCACTCAGTCATTACTCTTCAGTCTCACTCACATGGATCACAAATGCCTCCATCAGCCCGAAATAATGATAAATATGCATGTAATTAACAATACTAAGACTAAGATATGAAATGATATGTTATAACAGGACTGAGTGTATGACATCAAATAATTACGACATGAGACAGCAATATACGACCAGTCGGGTCTCAGCATTTCCGGCGTGAAGCCTAGCATTTATACTTAACATGATTTCTAACACTACCACATTAATAGATGCACAAATATCATCATGGAGTAATCACTAAGCGGGGCCATGGGAGAAGCCAGGCCACAAATACCCGGTGCACTCCCTCACGCCCGTCACTTGGCATGTGCGTTACCTCAACAATAGTCATAAATCATTTAGTTCGGAGTTTCGAACCCTCAGAACCAAGTTTGGAAACGTTACTTACCTCAAAACCGGCTAAAATACTATTTCGCAGTGCCTTTGCCTCTAAATCTGGCCTCAGAGTGCTCCAAATCTACCAAGTTTAGATTTTTTTATCATCAAATTATGCTTAAGGAGTGAATCACAATCGAAAAATATCAATTTAGCTCAAAAACTCGAATTTGGTCAAAACCCGAACCCCGGGCCCACGTCCCAAAACTCAGAATTTTTTATACAAAACTTTTCTTCGTCTTCTCACGAGTTCGTACATATAAAGATCACCAAAATCGGAGTTCGTTTGACCCCTCAAATCGACCCTTAAAGGTATCATAATCTCAAGCCCAAAAATCTAATTTTCTACTGATTTTCTCTGAATTTACACTGGTTTTATGTTCTATAATCATCCATGATCGAGTTTTAATAATCAAAATACTTACCTCTATGAAGAACAAGGATCTCCCTCTTCAAAATTCGTCCCCAAAGCTCTTTTCCGTACAACAATGGTGTAAAATAAGGTTTAAGTCGCGGAAGGGTTTATTTAAATATGCCCAGTGATTTCTTCACTGCAATCGCGGCAAAAGCCACGCGATCGCGGTTCACCGCAGTTCAACCTCACGTGATCGCAACCCAATGCACGCGATCACGAAGACCAATTGACCTCACCCCCACGCGCCTGGTTAACTCTACGCGATCGCGACCTAGCTCACGCGATCGCAACCCGATTCACACGATCGTGATGTACCAAATTTGCCTGGCCCTCAAAATTTTCTACGCGACCACAGCCCTTGCCACGCGATCACGATTCACAGATCCCTACTGCACAAAAACCAGAAAACCAACAATTCTCTAAGTCCAAAAATGCCCGTTAACCAACCGAAATCAATTCCGAACCCCTCGGGACCCCAACCAAAGTTACCAACACATCCCATAACATCATTCAAACTTAGTTGCACTCCCAAAACACCAAAACTAACATCAAAACACAAAATTTACATCGGATTCAAGCCTAACAACTTTGAAATTTCTAAAATCTACCAACGATTCCGAAACTATTCAAAACAACTCCGATTGACCTGAAACTTTGTACACATATCCAGAATAACATTACGAACCTGTTCCAACTTCCGTACTTCCATTCCGACCCCGATAGCCTATTTTCCACTGCCAACCGGAAATCACCAAAAACTAACTTTCCCCAATTCAAGCCTAATTTTACACCGGACATCACAAAAATATTTCGAACACACTCCTAAGTCCCAAATCACCTACGAAGCTATCCGAGCCATAAAATCCGCATTCCGAGGTCGTTTCCCAATAAGTCAACTCTCAATTGACTTTTCCAACTCTAAGGCTATTTTTTAAGGACTAAGTGGCTAAACTCTCACTACAACCATTTCGATTTCAAGCCTACCAACTCTAACACATCAATAACAGTATAACCAACCTATGACAAGTCAAGAATAGCAATAAAAATGCAAGTTCTACGTAACGACATACCGGGTCGTTACATTCTCCCCCACTTAGACATACGTTCGTCCTCGAACGTGCCTAGAGCTGTTCCAACACCACCAAAATTTGTTGTGTAACCTTCCAGGTACATATTCAGAGGTGATCCCATGTCACCCTACCCCATCTACGTCCGATAATACAACATAACTGAAATTTCATTATCAAATCCTGACCCATAAACCTTAGAACTACATTTTCACTTCTGAATCAATTTACAAGATAAAAATCCCCCAACTATAAACTGAATAAGTCTGGCCATACTGTAACAAGACATATACGCACCCCAGATGAAATCACATAATACACCGCGTGACTCAAACACCCATAACGATAACTCCTAATCACAATAGCTGCTCAGAGCAGCCCAATACCATACATAACCTCTTATCAAGAATTGTCTCGCTCTTACACTTTCATATATTGTCGATGATGACAGAAACAAGTAGAAACTAACAACCATTCATCCGATCAGTCAGACATGAAGCTCCCCCTTCCCAAACAGGAATCATAGAAAATTTCTAAGCCGACTCCCGATATTTATCCTTCCAACTATGCTGTAGACAATTCTGACAATATTCATTCTAGGTCCAATGACCTCTTCTGACATGACACATCAATATAATTCGAAGCCATAACCTGTGCAACTCGTGCACTCAACAACAACATCCCAACGTAGTCAAATTATATAAAAGACTCACACAAGAGGACTATCCAGCCATTAACAATTACCCTTACAACATCATGCTAAAAGCCTGTCACACATCGTAAAAATAAAAACACATGAATCCAATACCAAAGGTCATACCCCTACATAACTCCGCTACACTGAGTGATCCCATCGAAACGCTAGTCCACATGAAATACTTCAAGCCATCAGTAGATATCATTTACTTAGTCATTTGAAACTGCCAATGCCGCCTAAGAATATTGACCTTCCTTCCAGAACTGAACCGTGAATTCACACATGCAGATCTCGACTCTACACAGCGTACCACATACACCAACACCCAAGAGCATTTCTAGGAAACACATGTAGAAAACTCATTACCTCATAAGCACCCAAAGAACTAACCGTATCCCTTACCATGCCGATCCGACCCACTATAAATCGATCCTATTTATCTAAGTTCCTTCTGACTTACCCTTGAATTGAAAATTCTCCTTGTCATAATACTACAATTCTCAACTTAGATTTACCACACGAGACCAAGCATAAGACCATACAGTCTAAGGATTATAAGCCGCTGAATACTCTCCCAAATATCCCCAAACTAAAACCAATACAACACATAATCGGGCAACTAACTAATCATTAGCAGACTCCCCCACTTGGCTCAAGGCCATAGATCAAAACAACAATAACCCACAATGCCCATACTCTATCACTGCCACAATACCGCAGTGGGATTCAACTAAATCCTTCATAAGCTCATACATAAGTCAAACCATTAAACATCCCAAATCATCTCCAACCAATCACTTTTGTCACAATCAAGCAATATAACCATATCTCACCCTCAAATCACACTCACCACATAGTCATCTAGTCACCAGGTCTCGTCAATAAGGATAACAACAGACATATGAGTCCCATATTACATGTGCTCACACAAACAAAATCTCGGCACTCAAGCCACAGACAAAAATCCGGCCTCAAGTCCTCCAGACTGGCCCCAAACATGCTAGAATCACATCCCATTCATGGAAGTCACAAGCCATCGGTGCACGGCTGATACCGAGCGCTCACGTGCGCATTTGAATACATGAAAGAAGTTCAAAGAATTACGCTTCAGGTTGAATAAATGGATTCGCATGACAAGAGTTCAAGAATGTGAGATTTTTCCTAAAGGTTCTGCAGCCTCTCGAAGATAAGTACAGACGTCTCCGTACCGATCCGCAAGACTCTACTAAACCTGCTCATGACTGGTGAGACCTATTTAACCTAGCGCTCTGATACCATCTTGTCACGACCCAATTTCGGAGTCGTGATGGCGCCTGTCGTGGAACTAGGCAAGCCTCCCTTTTTAACTAAGCTAAATTCAATTTCCAGTAAAAATACGATTTTTAAACGAATTTATTAATAAAACTAAGAACCTGAAGTTAAAACAATAATTGAAGAACTAAATTTAAAAACCTCCAACCTCACATTCGGTGTCCCTCAGTTATGAGCTACTATAACATAAAGCAAAGAAAGAAAAGAAATGGACAACATTGTCTCAAAAATAAAGAAAAACAGGTAAAATAAGAAAGAGAAGACGAGGCCGCGATCGCCAGCTGCTACCTCGACAACTCCAATAGAAATGCTGACCGCTGCTCAATATCCGCTACAGGGTCCCGGTGTACCTGGATCTGCACACAAGGTGCATGGGGTAACGTGAGTACACCAACTCAGAAGTAACGAACCCAAACTATGGGCTGAGAAGTAGTGACGGACAAAACCTCAATTATGTTACAATAAATAATATACAGAATTTAGACATGCTAACAGTTTATCAGGATGAGTAAATATTTCAAGTATGCCAGTATACTCTGCATGGCATCATAAAATATATGTTATGAAACCAGTATGGATATGCACATAGTGCTCACACCTCTCCCACAGAAGTCCACTTAGTACTATATATGGCTCTCAGGCCTAGAGGAGTTCCATCCCGGAATATGCATAAACATCGGTGACCGTAGTCACTCCGTATTGAGGAAACAGGACAGTCCATCCCCTACGGAGAAGATCCATCTCCGGAATACAACACTCAGACAATTTCTATATCCAGGGAAGATCCATCCCTCTCATAACATTAGCTTCAGACAAGATCCATGCCCAGGGGAGATCCATCCCTCACATAACATCAACTTCGGACAAGATCCATACCCAGGGAAGATCCATCCCTCACATAACATCAACTTCGGACAATATCCATGCCCAGGGAAGATTCATCCCTCCATAACATCAACTTCGGACAAGATCCATGCCCAGGGAAGATCCATACCTCAATATCACTTCGGACAAGATCCATGCCCAGGGAGGATTCATCCCCCATCACTGCGCTCATTGGGGGTGTAAAGACTCCGGAGGGGCCCTAGTGGACCAAACGCCATATCAAGCCAACGAAGGCATGATTTAAATATCAGTGCAATGTGCAGTACATTCTCATAACTGTCTCAATAACAGGCTCTCGGCCTCACTCGGTCATTACTCTTCAGTCTCACTCACATGGATCACAAATGCCTCCATCAGCCCGAAACAATGATAAATATGCATGTAATTAACAATATTGAGACTGAGATATGAAATGATATGCTATAACAGGACTGGGTGTATGACATCAAATAATCACGACATGAGACAGCAATATACGACCACTCGGGTCTCACCATTTTCGGTGTGCAGCCTAACATTTATACTTAACATAATTTTTAACATGTTCACAATTACCACATTAATAGATGCACAAATATAATCATGGAATAATCACTAAGCGGGGCCATGGGATAAGCCATGCCATAAATACCCGGTGCACGCCCTCATGCCCGTCACTTGGCATGTGTGTCACCTCAACAATAGTCATAAATCATTTAGCTCGGGGTTTCGAACCCTCAGAATCATGTTTGGAAACGTTACTTACCTCAAAACCGGCTAAAATACTATTTTGCAGTGCCTTTGCCTCTAAATCTGGCCTCTGAGTGCTCAAAATCTACCAAGTTCAGATTTTTTTATCATCAAATTATGCTTAAGGAGTGAATCCCAATAGAAAAATATCAATTTAGCTCAAAAATCCGAATTTGGTCAAAACCAGACCCCCGAGCCCACGTCCCGAAACTCAGAAGTTTTTATACAAAGCTGTTCTTTGTCTTCTCACGAGTCCGTACATATAAATATCACCAAAATCGGAATTCGTTTGACCCCTCAAATCGACCCTTAAAGGTATCATAATCTCAAGCCCAAAAATCCAATTTTTCTACTGATTTTCTATGAATTTACACTGTTTTATGTTCTATAATCGTCCACGATCGAGTTTTAATAATCAAAATACTTACCTCTATGAAGAACAAGGATCTCCCTCTTCAAAATTCGTCCCCAAAGCTCTTTTATAAACAACAATGGTGTAAAATAAGGTTTAAGTCGCGGAAGAGTTTATTTAAATATGCCCAGTGATTTCTTCATTGCGATCGCGGCAAAAGCCACGCGATTGCGGTTTACATCAGTTCAACCTCACGCGATCGCAACCCAATGCACACGATCCCGAAGACCAATTGACCTCACCCCCACGTGCCTGGTTAACTCTACGCGATCACACTTCACCTTCTTCTAAACCTACGCGATCGCAATCCGATTCACGCGATCGTGATGTACAAAATTTTCCTGGCCCTCAAAGTGTTCTACGCGATCGCAGCCGTTGCCACGCGATCGCGATTCACAGATCCCTGCTGCATAAAAACCAGAAACCCAGCAATTATCTAAGTCCAAAAATGCCCGTTAACCCACCGAAATCAATCCCGAGCCCCTCGGAACCCCAACCAAAGTTACCAACACATACCATAACATCATTCAAACTTAGTTGCACTCCCAAAACACCAAATTTATATCAGATTCAAGCCTAAGAACTTTGAAATTTCTAAAATCCACCAACAATGCCGAAACTATTCAAAAGATTTTCGATTGACCTGAAACTTTGCTGGCATATCCAAAATGACATTACGAACCTGTTCCAACTTCCAAAATTCCATTCTGACCCTGATAGCCTATTTTCCATTGCCGACCGAAAATCACCAAAAACTAACTTTCGCCAATTCAAGCCTAATTCTACACCGGACATCACAAAAATATTCCGAACACACTCCTAAGTCCCAAATTACCTACGAAGCTATCCGAGCCATAAAATCCACATTCCGAGGTTATTTCCCAATAAGTCAACTCTCAATTGACTTTTCCAACTCTAAGGCTATTTTTTTAAGGACTAAGTGGCTAAACTCTCACTACAACCATTTCGATTTCAAGCCTACCAACTCTAACACATCAATAACAGTATAACCAACCTATGAAAAGTCAAGAATAGCAATAAAAATGCAAGTTGTACGTAACGACAGACCGGATCGTTACAGAAGTTCAACGTAGAAGGAAAAGAAACAAAACTGTTACACGGGAATTGAGATACAAAGGACCTATACAACCATCTTTGACAAATGTGTTGCAAACAGAACAAGATAAGGAGCAGGAGCAACAAATTATACAAGTAAGTGAGAAGAAAGAAGCCACCCCTGATAGTAGCAGAGAAGAGCAGAATGAAAAGAGTAAAGGAAAAGCTATTGAGAGTCCAGAATTCAATTTGCAGAATTTTCCTATGCTGTGTTTTGTTCCTACTAAAGATGGATTTGGAGTGTTACATGGGGAGTATAGTGAAGATCAAGACCTGCCTCTAGATAGAGGAGGGGGATCCAAAACTATATGATGACTTGGTTAATATGGAATTTTAGGGGATTGAATAGATATAAAAAAAAGGAATTGAGGAATTATATGAAGAAAAAAAATTAGATTAGCTGGACTTATAGAGACAAGAATAAAGGAGCATAATCATAAGAAGATCAAGAAAAAAGTTGCACCAACATGGGAGATGTATGACAATTATCAGACTGCAATTAATAGAAGAATTTGGTTGATATGGGACACACAATGGATTAAAGTAAATCTGGTGAGGGCTGAGGCACAAATCCTACATTGTGAAGTCATTAGTAAGGTAGGGGTTAACTATTTCCTGACCATTGTATATGGCTTCAACACTATTGAACACAGGAAATCACTATGGGAAAATTTGAAAGAAGTAGCTGTGGGTATCAACAAACCATGGCTTGTTGCTGGAGATTTCAATGCAGTACTTTATCAAGATGATAGATTATATGGCAATCCAATAACTTATAAGGAAGTTAACGAGTATTCTGAATGCATGTATGACTTACTTTTAACAGAAGTTCAATGGAGTGGAGATTACTATACATGGTCTAATAAACAGCTTAATGATGATCAGATATATAGCAGATTGGACAGGGCTTTAGGGAATCATGAATGGATAATGGCTTGGGGATATATGGTGATAAAATATTAAGAGCCTTTTATTTCTGACCATGCACCTATGCTACTTACAATGGTGAATGCAGATCATAATATAAAAATCCCTTTCAAGCTCTTTAATGTATGGGCTGAGCATGAGGACTTCTTGAAAATTGTAGAAGAAGTGTGGAAGAAATCAACAAACACTAATAGCATGAGAGCATATGGATGAAGCTGAAAGAGTTGAGGCCAGTTTTGAAGAAGTTGAATATTGCAGAGTTTAAGCCTATCACTTCAAAAATAGAAAAGACAAGGCAGGAATTCAAGAACATTCAGGAGCAATGTCAGTTGAGAAATAATATGGATCTACATGTAAAGGAAAGGAAGATGATACATGAGCTGGAGAAATGGTCACTAATGGAGGAGAGTGGAGGAGAGTGCACTTCAGCAGAAAGCTAAAGCAAGATGGATCAAGCTTGGTGATTCAAACAATAAGTATTTCTCAGCACTGGTCAAAGAGAGGACTCAGAGGAAACAGATTACAGAACTCACATCACTTACTAACAGGAGACTTATAGAACCAGAAGAAATTAAAGAGGAGATAATAAACTTTTACAAAAGCTTGATGTGATCTGCAGCACATTCATTACTAGCAGTCAACAGACACACTATGAAGAAAGGTCCAGTTCTTAATCAACAACAAAGAATCAAGTTATTTGCAGAAGTAACTGAAAAGGAGATCTATGATGGCCTCTCTTCAATTGGGAATGATAAATCCCCTGGAGTAGATGGTTACAATGCCTATTTCTTCAAAAAAGTATGGCCCCTTGTAAAGACTGAAGTTGTTGATACTGTTAAGGAGTTTTTCAAAACAGGGAGACTTTATAGGGAAATTAACTGCACAATAATTACACTGGTTCCAAAGACTAACAAGCCAAGTACTGTGAAGGAATACATACCTATTGCATGTTGCACTGTTCTGTATAAAATAATTGCTAAAGTCCTTGCTGCCAGATTGCAAAAAGTGGTAGCAGATATCATATGTGAAGCTCAGGCTGGATTTATTCCAGGACGGAAAATAGCTGACAATATCTTCCTTGCTCATGAGCTTGTTAAAGCTTATACAAGGAAGAATATATCTACTCGGTGCATGATCAAAATTGATCTACAAAAGGCATATGATTCTGTTGAATAGCCTTTTGTGAGAAATATGTTAAATAAACTTGGCTTTCCTGTTCGGTTTGTGGGATGGATAATGGAATGTGTTCAAACTGTCCATTATACTGTGGTAATTAATGGTGAACAAACTGCTCCTTTTGATGCAGCTAGAGGACTTAGACACAGAGATCCAATATCTCCTTATCTGATGTTTTAGACGTCAATACCACACAAGAAGATAGGTTACTTTGTGTGGTACCCAATTTACGAGTGCTGTCTCAATAGAAGAACCTGGTTCTTCTTGATGTACTTACTTCTACTGTTGCGGAATATTAAAAGCAGTAAAGTAAAAACACATAGATTTTTACGTGGAAAACACCTAGCTCAAAAGGTGAAAAAACCACGACCTACTCCTCAGTAGGATTTTCTCAAACTCTTTACTAAAAACTCTGAGCCAAATGGACTTACAAAATAAACTCTTTTGTAATCCTAGGACTAACTCTAATCCCTTTGTAGTAACTAGCCCCCAACTAATTTCTACAAGCCTCAAGTTAACTCTAACTTGAACAATGCGTACCTATTACAATTTCTTCTATGAAAGCTGAAAAGATACAATATTAAAATTCCTACTACAACCAACTAGACTCAATAATTGATCAGATGGAACTGGTTCTTCTAGTTGAACTGTAGCCTTTTAATCGCACAATGATTCTGCTAGCAAATTAACTCTGGGAACTTTGCTTTCAGACTTTGATTCACTTCATCTTTTGTGCGCGTCTCATTCCAGCAGAAATACATCAAGTATTCATTGAGTCAGTCAGTTGAGCTTGTCGTCCAATTCTAGTCCAACTCTACCTGGGTGAACAAATTCGTATCAAACTCAACTTCCTTTCTTTTGTTACTTTCCTTGCTGAATTCGACTTCAATCTTCTCATCAGTTTGCAACATTTTCGCATTAGGAGACAATCTCTTGGTTCATTGATATTTCACATTCACAAATATCTCCTATGCATATATGGTTCATGTGCCAGCTATTCAGTTCACGATGTGTGCTCTGATGGACCTGGTTCAACTGGTCAGCCATTTGTCAATTTTCAAAATTATGCAGTGACATAGGTCAACAAATTCCCCCTTTTTGATGATGA
>MDKJ01190962.1:0-27554 GCA_005239525.1 Nicotiana knightiana | reverse complement strand
AAATATTGAAAGTGTCTTTATTAAATTCTTATAATCAAATTAGTAGTAATATTTTGAGAAATAGGCTTGCCTTGTACCATAATAGGCGCCATAACGACATGGTTTAGATTTGGGTCGTGACAAAAATAATGCAACCAACATTTGATATAAAACGATAATATTTATATCATTCAAATTCTTTATCATTTCAAATGATATGACTTGAAAAATGTAAATCATGATACAAACTTTTAAAATATTTATATCGACCTATGACCTATGATTCTAATACGAATCATGCAAAACCATTTTAACTTCATTAAGTCATTGAAGTCTTTTTCAACTCCTTAGGCCTAAGCATAACAAAATTATCTTCTACTTTTCACCGGGAGTGCTATACCATCACCGACATAAGAAGGTCAACTAGGCTATATACCTAACGGCAAATATCATATACTATACTTGTTCAGGTCGTCCCATCTCATTGTCGTACGAATCGACTCAGCCATGCTATTAGTAGGAAAAAATAGCACCCTCTCAAGGAGGATACTATGTCGTAGTCTATACCACATTGTGGCCATCAACGTCTACATCAACACATGTAGTTTCATGATGATGAACACGATATATCTGAAGCCAATCTGGGTGAACACAAGTAACTCACAAAATATTTGATACCAAAAATTCATAGCAAATAGCCTCAAAGTATCTATTTCATCAAATCATTAAAATTTATAGTCAACCAAACCGTTTGAACAAAATAAAAATAACATCCTTTTTAATTTCATATTAAGCAATTAATAAAATGAGATTCCAATCCTTAAAGATTTAACAAGTGGAACTTCGAAATATAAAGAATATTTCTCATTTTAAAAAACAAAGGTAAACAATAAAACCCAAATGTTTATTCCCTTTATTACCGACATAATTTCTTTAATAAAACTTATAACGTTAGTCTCAAGTGTCATTTTACCAACCAATATTTAAAATAAATTTTTTAGAAAACAAAATGACACTTCATATGCAATACAACATTTTAGTACATAGAGATATCCGCACCCGCTTGCCCCCACAAGTGTGGACACACTTATATATAATTAACTCATGTCTTAACCCAAATCATTCTCTTAGAAAAAGTTCCTCGAGAAAAGTAAGTTTAATCAACTTACCTCAATTCCAAGCTCCAAATTGACTAAAATTCTCAAACGTTGCCAACACGCTCATATCTACATAATGAACTCATATACATCAACGACGCATTGTGACAATACAAACTAAGACAACTAAGTGTCCAACACTTAGGTTCCACTTTACACGTCTAGTAAAAAATCATATTCTCGTCATAGACGCCGATACTTGAGTTGTTAACTCTAAAACTCTCTCATTTGGAGGTCAACAACAATATTCAATAATGAATTTCTCAAGGGTTTATAAACAATAGTATTTAACTCATTTCACCAAATCAACACTATTCATCGTATTCTTCGCTTAGCTCAACAATGGTGAAGAATTATATATTTTAGGTCTTTTTCAATCCATGGAATACTTTAATATTTTTAACTAAAGAACGACCAAACAACTTAACAAAGTTCACAATTTTATTATTCACCATCTTCCTGTTTCAAGAACCCTAACTCACAATACTCATTTTCAAGACTCATGTAATACTCCAAACAAATAGCATTTCCTAAACAACAAATCTCATCGACATACTTAATACATAATTGTATGCAAGTATAGAGTATAGAAATTACCTCTTGAAGTCAAAATCCTAAACTAGGGTTCACTTGGTGTTCTTGAAGACTTGGACCAATTCCTATGGATTTCAATCCATGTAGATATTAATACTAGCATTAATTAATGTTAATCCATCATAAAAAATATTATGAAACTCACCTTTGAAGTGTATTTGGGTTGGGGATGCTCCACCTTCTCTCTAGAACCCAAAACTTAGCCAAAAATATCATCTCTTTCTCTCTCCTCGAACTTCCCATATTATATAGCACAGGGGTCTGCGTGGATGGCTGCATGGACCACGCATCTGGTCACGCAACCTGCATGGCCACGTAACCTAGCCATGCAGCTTGAACCCTTTCTTCTCCTCTTCCTCCCTTCTTCTAAAATGGGCCACGTAACCTGCGCGGACCACGCAGGGCTTCAATAATTTTTCAAATCTTCTCATTTCAATTTTTTAAATTTATTTTCTTAGACATTTAACTTAGGGACCAACAACCCTCATGACCTTTATATTCGAGTATTTTAATAAACTTGTTTCACTCGTGATAGTATCGCGTTATATCTCAATTGTATTATTTAAGCTATAAATCAACCTGGATCATTTGAACAAACTTACGGGGCTTCACACATTAGTTCTTGTCTGGACATAACATCAATCATTTAATCAATGTTTGGCAGCGAGAGCGAGCCTTTGGGGTACGCCTTATTTAAATCCTTGTAGTCTACACACATCCTAAATTTATTATTCTTTTTGGGTACTACGACTACGTTAGATAACCGTTCCGGATACTTTACCACCTATATCGAACCAATATTAAGTAGTCGGGTTACCTCCTCTTTAAAAAACGTGTTCCTGACCTCGGTTATTGGGAGTTTTTTTTTCCTTACCGGTGGAAAGTTTGGATCTAGACTCAGCTTGTAGACCGCCACCTCCAATGGGATACATGTCATATCCGAATGCAACCAAACAAAGAACTCTATGTTAGCTTTGAGAAAATTAATAAATCTTAACCCGAGCTCGGAAGTTAAACCCTTTCCGAAATGGAACTTCCTTTCCAGAAACTCTTCAAACAAAGCCACTTGCTCGAGTTCCTCTGCGGATAACTTAGTCCCATTCATCTCCTCTGGTACTTGAAAATATCTCGGAACCTGATGGGATTACGATGATCCTCCACCCTTATCTTCTTCATTCGGAAAGTCAGAAGGCCGGTTCTTGTAATTGCTATTTATTGAACTCTTTTCCCTTACTGACAGAAATAGTCACTGCTTTCATATTCTTCGCCGCCGGTTGGTCTCTTCTTATTTGCTTGACTCTTTTCGGTGTTGGAAATTTCAACAACTGGTGATATGTTGAGGGCACAACCTTCATCTCCTGTATCCACGACCTTTCAAGGATTATATTTTAACCCATATCACCGTCCACCAATTCGAATAGAGTGGTTTTCGTTACTCCTTTGGCGTGTATAGGCAACAAAATCTTTCCTCGAGTTGTCACACTTGTCAAGTTGAAGCCATTTAATAGTTTTGTCACCGAAATTATGTTCCCGGTCAGCTTCGCTTTCTCAAGAACTCTCCATTGGATGATGTTGGCTAAACTTCCTAGATCAACCAAAACACGCTTAATTTTAAAATCTAAAACATTGAGAGAGATTACCAAAGAGTCATCGTGTGGAAAAATGAGTCTGTCAGTGTCATCCTCCATGAAGGTGGTGCCATCCTCTGCGACTTCCCGAAGCCTCTTGTTGTGAGTCACCGATATATTCATTTTTGTCGCTACTGAAAAGGTTACACCATTGACTTCCTTTCCACCAAAGATCATGTTGATAGTCATCCAAGGTGACCCTTCTGCTACCTTCGGAAGCTCTGCATTGTCTCGGCTTCAACCATAGTTGTTCTTGGCTCGATCACTTTAAAACTCCCTGAGATGGCCATTTTTTACAATGTTGCCACCTCTTCACGAAGATACTGGAAGTCCCCAATTCTAGGGCTATGAGTTCCATAGTATTCTCACCATAAACTGAGATCCCTCTAGCTAGGATCTTAGCGGATCAGCTTCGGGAACCGCACTTCTTTGATATTTCTCATTTCCAATACCAACTCTACCAAGCTGATGTTGAAGTTGTACTCTAATAACCTAGGATATGTGGAATCTTGGGCTCGTGGCACTTTTTTCTCTTGCAACGACCTAATTTTCTGGCCATGATCGGCTCTTCTGTCGGGAGCATCCTATCCGATGTCTGGAACCCTTTGCTTTTACACCCATCGATCCTCTCATACGGTAAAAAACAACCTCTAGAGGACCGCCGATCTGCATCAAAATTGCTTTTAAACTTGTCGTGACTTTTGTCTCGACCCATTCCCTTGGCTGATACCGAAGACCCAAGTTGATCATCTTCAATCCTTATTTTTGACTCATAACGGTTATGGACATCTGCTCATGTGGTTCACTTAAACTCGAGCAAAATCTCATTCAGTTTTCGAGAGGCATCGGAACTCAATGGATTTAAATCCTTTGTGAATGCCTCTGCTGACCACTCATCTGGAACCGCCGGTAGCAGCATCCTTTCTCTCTGGAACTGGATCACAAATTTTCGTAGCAGCTCGGATTCCCCCAGCGCAATTCTGAATATGTCTTCCTTTCTGTCCTGAACCTTCCTTTCTCTGGCTGGTCCTTAATGAACGAGTCTGCAAGCATTTCTAAAGAATCAATTGAGTGTTTGGGGTAAAAGAGAATACCATGTCAAGGCCTCATTTGTGAGGGTTTCACCAAACTTCTTCAACAAGACCAACTTGATATCATCTTGAGCCAAATCGTTTCCTTTCACAGCTGTGGTGTAGGTTGTGATCTGCTCCTGTAGATACGAAGTCCCATCGTATTTTGGTGTGTTTTGCATTCTGAATCTTTTTGAAATTAACTCTAATGCCGCACTTGGCTTAAACGGAAATTGTGTGTACTTTTTTAAATCTGGGCTCTTTAGCACCGGCGGTGCACCCAGAATCTGATCCATCCGAGCATGGAACTCCTTCGCATCTGATCTATTCATTCGTTCATTTTTCTCACGAATACCATGAGCTCGGTCTTTAAAGGATTGCTTCTGCTGTTGTTCCCAGATCTGCCACCAGTTCCTCCGGCCTCGTCAAAATTGACTTCGCCCTTGGGGTGTTGTTATCGATTCTCTAAGTCGTTTGATTTATGGGACCCTTGGGAGGTATTGCACCCCTTATGTGATAACCCAAAAGGTCATCTTATGTTTTAGAACTCAATTATGCGCTCTTTAGTCTTAAAAATCTCATTTTTACCTTCCTCGATTTGCGTGCACAATCCGGGCGTGTTTCCGGAAAGACTTTGTGTTGAAAATTGAGGAAATATAATTTTTGGCCTTAAAAGTTGATTTTAGTTGACTTCGGTCAACGTTTTCAGTAAACGGACCCGTGCCTGTGTTTTGACGATCCTGGTGGGTCCGTAGTGAAATATGGGACCTGGGCGTATGCCTAGAATCGAATTCCGAGGTCCCTAGCTCGAGATATTAATTTTTCGTGAAAATTGAAAGACTGAAAATCTAATGATTTTAAGAATTTGGTTAATGTTTGATCTTTTTGGTATCGGGCCCATATTTTTTTTCGGAGCCCGTTACAGATCCAAAATAATATTTATACCTTATCTGTGAAATTTGGTGAAAAAACATATTTGATTTGATGTGATTCGGACGTCCGGTTGTGAATATAGGAATTTCAAACTGTTCATGTGATTTGGAGCTAAATTCGTAGTTCTAGTTGTTATTTTGGAAATTTGATCGCACGAGCAAGTCTGTATGATGTTCTTAGACTTGTGTGCATGTTTGGTTTGGAGCCCCGAGGGCTCGGGTGAGTTTCGGATAGGCTATGGGATGTTTTAGACTTAAAAAAAATTGGTTTTTGGGCTTCAACTGTCATCTGGTGTTATCTTCTACGCATTCGTGAAGGTACTCTCGCGAATGCAGATTGTAAAACGGGTTAGGGGGATTGTCTTAACCGCGAACGCGAAGCAATGGAGGGCCTTACCCTTCGCGAACGCGGCCAGCTTCATGCAAACACGATGCCTTAGGGACCTGTGGGAGGGGTTAGTTGTTCTTCTACGCGAACGCGATCACTGGGTCGCGAATGCGGAGGCCAGGGTGGGACAGCCTTCGCGAACTTGTAGTGGTACTCGCGAATGCGTAGGCCTTTGGGTTGCTGCCTTTTGTGATCGCGGCAGTCCCTTCGCGAACGCGAATAAGGCCTGACGCCTGAGACTTAAAAAAGACCAGAATGGGAATTCTTCAAAATTTCACAACTCTTTCATTAGAACTCGACCTAGGAGAGATTTTGAAGAAGGAATTCAACACCAAATCATAGGTTTGTACTCTTTAACTCATTTTATTCAATTTCCATCATCACCCATTAGATTCCTTGTAATGACCCGGTAGGTCTTTTTGAGAGTTAGCACCCCGATCCCCTAATAACTGCTTTCCCCATGTCTATTTCTGCTTTTGGGACTTGTTGGAACGTTGAGTGGTGAAATTCAGAGAGTTTTTAGAACATAGTCCTTATATGTGAGTTTAAGCTTTAGAATTCGGACCGTGGTTGGAACTGTGGATACGGGTCCGGAATGGGATTCCGTCGATTCCGTTAGCTCCATTGGGTGATTTCGGAGTTAGGAGCGTGTCCGGACTGTGCTTTCGAGGTCTGTAGTAGATTTAGGCTTGAATTGGTGAAAGTTAGAATTTTGGAGATTTTGGCCGATAGGTGGAATTTTGATATCGGGCTCAGAATGGAATTCCAGAGTGGCTATAGGTACATTGTATCATTTGTGACCTGTGTGTAAAATTCGAGGTCATTCAGACTAGTTTTGAGGTGTTTCGGCATCAGTTGTAGAATTTGGAAATTTCATAAGTTCTTAGGCTTGAATCCATATATAATTGGTGATTTTGGTGTTATGTGATGTGTTTTGGAGGCTCCACTAAGTTTGGATAAGGTATTAGGACTGGTTGGTAAGTTTGTTTGAGGTCCCGAGGGCCTCGGGGATGTTTCGGATGCTCAACGGGTGATTTTGGAACTTGGAAAACAGCTGAACCATTGCTGGCTCTGGTGTCTCGCACTTGGCGATGGATTTTCTGCAGGTGCGGACACACAGGTGCAGAAGAGGGGATCGCAGGTGCAGGATTGGTCAAGTCAACCAGTTCTCGCAGGTGCGGATGTTTTTCCGCAGGTGCGGAGCCCAGATGCGGACAATTTACCACAGGTGCGGCCCCAAGCCTTTTAGTGGGTTTTCGCACCTGCGATGGATTTTCCGCAGGTGTGGGATCGCAGGTGCAGACCAAGGGGCGTAGGTACTGAAATCGCTGGGCAGTTTATATCAGATTCGAGGGCTTGAATTTCATAACTTCTAAAAACAATGCGGAGCTCGGGTGTAGGAGATTTGGAGTGGGTTTTGAGGAAAAACTTCATAGGTAACAATTCCTAACCCTATTTCCTTTGTATATCATTAATCTGTTGCATTTTCTTCCATGCAATCAAGGGATTAGGTGAAAAATCATGCAAATGGGAAGAAGTTTCCCTAATTAGAAAATCCAAGAATTTAATAGGATTTTGTCGTCGGTTTTCGATAATTCTTGTTCGAGTGAGTTCGTGAGTGAATAGGTGTTCTAAATTTGTAACTTTCACTCGATTCTGAGACGTGTGCCCGGGGGACTTTTTGGGCGATTTTCCTAATTTCGCGTATTAGCCTCGAACTTATTAGCTATTTTGATTCCTTAAAGTGATATTTACATTATGCAATCGAATTGAATATATTTGGGCCCTTCGGAGTCGGATACTCGTGGCAAGAGCGTGGTTTTGAGTTGAGTAGCGCATTCGAGGTAAGTGGCTTGCCTAACTCTGTGTTGGGGACTTCCCCTTAGGCTAAATTAACATTGTTTTATGTTGTTTGGGCGCCGTGTACGTGAGGTGACGAGTATGTACACGGGCCATTGTTGCTAAGACTCCATTTTTCCCTCCGCAACTTAAATCATTTCATTCGTATTTTCGTTGTCTCATGTATTGACTATGTAGTTTAGATTAGGAAATATCATGCCTACATGTTTTACTTGAACTTTCCCTAATTATTACTACGTGTACCATGTTTAGGTAGTTTTACCCATATTTTTGCCTATGCTCTTTTCTTGAATTGTTTTAAATAAAAATTGTATTCGGTATTTGTACTGCATTACATATTTAAATTGGGACTACGGACGAGATTCCGGGAGCTTTCCCCCTGTACTGCATTGCATATTTAAATTGGGACTACGGACGAGATTCTGGTAGCTTTCCCTCTATACTGCATTGCATACTTGTTACTGTGATATATGTTGCGCCGGGGCCTAGGGCTCCCTGTTATTATTTTCTTTTAGCTCATTGTTCCTACTGATTTGCCTTAGCTTATTATATCTCTCTGTTAACATTTTATACTATTTTACTATAAAAAAAATCCAGTATAGCCTTAACCTGACCTCGTCACTACTTGACTGGGGTTAGGCTTCGCACTTACTGGGTACCAATTTGTGGTGTACTCATGCCCTTTACTGCACATGTTTTTCGTGTGCAGATCCAGGTACGAGCGTTCAGTTTCGTGGCTAGGGGTCCGAGCAGCAGCTTCTAGTAGACCGAAAGGTAATTCTATCGCATCCGTAGAGTCCTTCGAGTCACCTTCCACTCCAGATTTAGATAGATTTATTTTTCATGTAAATTCCCTCTCCTTGTAAAGAGCTATTTTGAGATAGAGCTTGTGACTAAAGTGATATTCCGGGTTTTGGGAAAAGTTTTATTGTGTACGCGCCAAGTGGCGATGTTTCATTGTATATTCACTTATTTCACCTCTATTTTATTGCTTCTATTTAACATGTGTTTTTCTGCAATTAGGCTTACCTAGTCATAGAGACTAGGTGCCGTCACGATGCCTTTCGGAGGGTAAATCGGGTCGTGAAAAGTTGGTATCAGAGCGTCTAGGTTGATAGGAGTCACAAGCCAGTTTATTAGAGTCTCGCGAATCGGTGCGGAGAATCTGTATCTATCTTCGGGAGGCTAAGTAACTGTTAAGAACAATCAGATTTCATTGATTTCCTTTTCGTGCGAGTTATTGACATCAAAAATTCTAAAATTATATTCTATTCTTTTCCACATATGGTGAGGACCCGTACTGGGAGGACCGACGACCAGGCACCCGAGCCCCCTACTAGAGCTGCCAGAGGTCGGGGCCAGGGTAGAGGACAACCGCGCGGTGCAGCCCGAGCACCGGCGAGAGCAGCGGCAGGGGAGCCTATGGCAACCCTAGCTAGAGAGCCGGCACAGGAGGTCCCTATTGTTGCTCCAGCCTTGCTGGAGACTTTCGCTCAGTTCATGAGCATGTTCAGTACTTTAGCACAGGCTGCACTATTTTTGATAGCTCCCGCTACATCTCAGGGCGGGGGAGGGGCATAGACTCCCGCAGCCTGCACTCCTGAGCAGAGGGGACAGTTTGATCAGGCCCTAGAATATTTTCATATTCCCCCAACGGCTCCAGTTCAGCATGATGCTAGGGCAGCGGCTTCTGAGGCCGAGCAGCGCAGACTCGAGAGGTACAAGAAGTACCACCCACCTACTTTCAGCGGACTAGCTTCAGATGACGCTCTGGTATTCCTTAAGGTAGCCTCACTCACTTGGACTCAATTTTTAGAGATGTTTCTATGAGAGTATGTCCCTCAGAGCTTCAGAGATACTTGGCGTGCAGAGTTCGAGCAGCTGCGCCGGGGTACTATGACTGTGTTAGAGTATGCAGCCTGTTTCATTGAGTTAGCCCGGCATGCACCAGCCTTGGTTGCCACAGTCAGAGAGCGGGTTCGCCGCTTCATTGAGGGACTCCATCCTAGTATTTGGACCAGTATGGCCAGAGAGTTGGAGATGGATATCACTTACCAGAAGGCAATGAGTATTGCCAGGAGAGTAGAGGGCATGTTCGCCCGGGACAGAGAGGAGTGGGAGGCCAAGAGGTCTCGAGAGACTGGTCATTTTTCAGGAGCTCGTGCACCAGCAGCACGTCACGGTAGGGGCATTGTGGGTCGCCCAGTTCATTCAGCCCTTCTAGAAGCCAGCGGTATTCCAGCTCCTCCTAGACCTCAGGAGTTCTATTATGCACCGCTAGTATCCAATGTGCCTCCAGTTTGAGGTGCTATTTCCGGCCAGCCCAGCAGGCCAGCTCCTATTCCGTCTCAGTCGTAGCGTCCTTTGAGGGGTTTCTTTTAGTGTGGTGACACTCGTCACTTGATTAGAGATTTCCCCAGGGCCAGGAGGGGTGCACCTCTACAGTCTTATCAGCCTCCACGTGCTCCGTCGGGTCCTCCGGCTATTCTTCCAACCCCAGATGCCACTCCACCTCCTCAGCCAGCTCGAGGTGGGGGTCGGGGAGGTAGAGGTCGCCCTAGAGGGGGAGGCCAGGCCAGATACTATGCCCTTCCAGCCCGTTCCGAGGTTGTTGCTTCAAACTCAGTCATCACAGGTATTGTCCATGTCTGCCATAGGGATGTATCAGTATTATTTTATCTAGTCTCTACGTATTTAAATATGTCCTCTCATTTTGCTCCACATTTGGGGATATCTCGGGATTCTTTGAGTTCCCCTGTCTATGTATCTACTCCTGTGGGAGACTCTCTAGTTGTGGACCGCATATATCGGTCATGTTTGATTTCTCTTAGTGGTTTTGAGACCAGGGTTGATTTATTATTACTCAGCATGGTAGATTTCAATGTTATCTTGGGCATGGAATGGTTTTCGCCACATTATGCTATTCTTGATTGTCACGCTAAGACCGTGACGCTGGCTATGACAGGCTTGCCGAGATTTGAGTGGAGAGGTACCTTAGAGTATACTCCCCGCAGGGTCATTTCATTCCTTAAGGCTCAGCGGATGGTTGAGAAGGGGTGTGATGCGTACTTGGCCTTGTGAGAGATGTCAATGTTGATACCCCTCCAGTTGAGTCAGTTCCAGTAGTGAGGGACTTTTCTGATGTATTCCCAGCTGATCTTTCGGGTATGCCGCCCGACAGAGATATTAATTTCGGCATTGATTTATTGTCGGGCACCCAGCCCATTTCTATCCCTCCTTACCGTATGGCTCCTCCTGAGTTGAAGGAGTTGAAGGAACAGTTACAAGAGTTTTTTTATAAGGGTTTCATCAGACCCAGTGTATCACCTTGGGGTGCTCCAGTATTATTTGTGAATAAAAATGATGGTTATATCCGTATGTGTATTGATTATCGGCAGTTGAACAAGGTCACCGTGAAGAACAGGTATCCTTTGCCTCGAATTGATGATTTATTCCACCATCTACAGGGTTCCAGGGTATTCTCCAAGATTGACTTGTGTTCTGGCTATCATCAGTTGAAGATTCGAAAGCTGGATATCCCGAAGACTGCCTTCAGGACCAGATATGGCCACTATGAGTTTCTTGTTATGTCATTTGGGCTGACCAATTCCCCAGCAGCTTTTATGCATTTAATGCACAATGTGTTCCGGCCTTATCTTGATTCCTTCGTCATTATGTTTATTGACGACATCTTGATGTACTCCCAATCACGGGAAGATCATGAGCAGCACTAGAGGACTATGCTTCAGACTTTGAGGGAGAAGAGATAGTATGTAAAATTCTCCAAATGCGAGTTCTAGCTTGATTCAGTGGGATTCTTGGGCCACATAGTTTTTTTAGATGGGATCAAAGAAGATCCGAAGAAGGTGGAGGCGGTGTAGAGTTGGCCTAGACCGTCATCAGCTACGGAGATCTGCAGTTTCCTTGGTTTGGCTGGGTACTATCGCCGTTTTGTGGAGGGTTTTTCATCCATTGCAGCACCGATGACCAGGTTGACTCAAAAGGGTGCTTCATTCAGGTGGATTGAGGAGTATGAGGAGAGCTTTCAGAAGCTCAAGACAGCCCTGACTTCAGCTCCAATGTTGGTATTGCCTACGGGTTCAGGGTCCTATACCGTCTATTGTGATGTTTCGAGGATTGGCCTTGGAGCGTTATTGATACAGGACGGTAGGGTGATTGCCTACGCGTCCAGACAGTTGAAGGTGCATGAGAAGAACTATCCAGTTCATGATCACGAGTTGGCAGCGATTGTTCACGCCCTGAAGATATGGCGTCATTATTTATATGGTGTTCCCTGTGAGATTTTCACTGATCACCAGAATTTGCAGCACATATTCAAGCAGAAGGACCTCAATTTGCGCCAACGGAGATTGTTGGAGTTGCTAAAGGACTATGACATCACTATATTATACCACCCACGGAAGGCCAATGTGGTGGCCGACGCCTTGAGTCGTTGGGCGGAGAGTTTGGCATATCTTCCGACAGTTGAGAGGCCCTTAGCCTTAGATATTCAGTCCTTAGCCAGTCAGCTCGTGAGGTTGAATCTTTCAGAGCCTTGCCGGCTTTTATCTTGTGTGGTGGCTCGGTCTTCTCTTTATGACTGCATTCGAGAGCGCCAGTATCCGCACCATCTGGTTCTTCAGGACAGGGTTCGGCGAGGTGACGCCAGGGATGTGACTATAGGAGATAACGGTTTGATGAGGATGCAGGGTCGAATCTGTGTGCCCATGGGCTTCGGGAGTTGATTCTTGAGGAGGCCCATAGCTCGCAGTATTCCATTCATCCGGTTACAGCAAAGATGTACCAGGATCTAAGACAACGCTATTGGTGGAGAAGGATGAAGAAGGATATAGTGGAGTTTGTGGCCAAGTGTCTCAACTGTCAGCAAGTCAAGTATGAGCATCAGAGACCGGGAGGGTTACTTCAGTAGATTGAGCTTCCATAGTGGAAGTGGGAGCGGATCACCATGGACTTCGTGGTTGGACTTCCTCAGACTTTGAAGAAGTTCGATGCTATTTGGGTGATTGTGGATCGGCTGACCAAGTCAGCCTATTTCATTCCGGTGTTGACTACATACTCCTCCGAGAGGTTGGCAAAGATTTATATCAGGGAGATTGTTTGCCTCCACGGTATTCCAGTATCTACCATTTCAGACAGAGTTACACGGTTCTGGAGAGTCGTTCAGCAGGAGCTAGGCACCAGAGTAGAGTTGAGTACAGCCTTTCACCCTCAGACGGACGGGCAGTCCGAGCGTACGATTCAGATTCTTGAGTGCTATGTGCCTGTGTGATGGAGTTTGGAGGGTCATGGGACCGATATTTGCCACTTGTAGAGTTTGCTTATAATAATAGCTACCAGTCCAGCATTCTGATGGCGTTGTATGAGGCTTTGTATGGTATACGGTGCCGGTCCCCAGTGGGATGGTTTGAGCCGGGTGAGGCCCGATTGTTGGGTACAGATTTTGTCCAGGACGCCCTGAACAAGGTGAAGGTGATTCAGTAGAGACTGTGTGCAGCTCAGTCCAGGCAGAAGAGTTATGCGAACCAGAAGGTTCGTTATTTGGCATTTATGGCTGGTGATCGGGTTTTACTTCGGGTATCGCCTATGAAGGGCGTCATGTGGTTCGGGAAGAAGGGTAAGCTGAGTCAGAGATTTATTAGCCCTTTTGAGGTGGTGTGACGTGTTGAGGAGGTTGCTTATGAGCTAGCACTGCCTCCTAACCTAGCAGGAGTTCATCCGGTATCCCACGTCTCCATGCTCCAGAAGTATCACGGTGACCCGACTCATGTTTTGGATTTCAGTTCAGTCCAGTTGGACAAGGATTTATCATATGTTGAGGATCCAGTGGCTATATTGGATAGACAGGTCCGAAAGCTCAGGTCAAAGGATATTGCGTCAGTAAAGGTTCAGTGGAGGGGTCAGACGGTCAAGGAAGCGACTTGGGAGACCAAGCAGGATATGCGCAGTTAGTACTCTCATATTTCACAGCTTCATGTATGTCTTTATACACGTTCGAGGACGAACGATTTTCTTAAGAGGGGAGAATGTAATGACCCGGTAGGTCGTTTTGAGAGTTAGCGCCCCGATCCCCTAATAACTGCTTTCCCCATGTCTATTTCTGCTTTTGGGACTTGTTGGAACGTTGAGTGGTGAAATTCGGAGAGTTTTTGGACACATAGTCCTTATATGTGAGTTTAAGCTTTAGAAATCGGATCGTAGTTGGAATTGTGGGAAGACGGGTCCAAAATGGGATTTTGTCGACTCCATTAGATCCGTTAGGTAATTTCGGAGTTAGGAGCATGTACGGAATGTGCTTTCGAGGTCTGTAGTAGATTTAGACTTGAATTGGCGAAAGTTAGAATTTCGGCGATTTCGGGCGAGAGGTGGAATTTTGATATCGGGCTCGGAATGGAATTCCAGTGGCTGTCGGTCCGTTGTATCGTTTGTGACTTGTGTGTAAAATTTTGAGGTCATTCAAACTAGTTTTGAGGTGTTTCGGCATCGGTTGTAGAGTTTGGAAATTTCATAATTTTCTTAGGCTTGAATCCATGTATAATTGGTGATTTTGGTGTTATATGATGTGTTTTTGAGGCTCGACTAAGTTTGGATAAGGTATTAGGACTTGTTGGTAAGTTTGGTTGAGGTCCCGGGGGCCTCAGGGATGTTTCGGATGCTCAACGGGTGATTTTGGAACTTGGAAAACAGCTGAACCATTGTTGGTTCTGGTGTCTCGCACCTGCGATGGATTTTCCGCAGGTGCGGACACGCATGTGCGGAAGAAGGCTTGCAGGTGCGGGATTAGTCAAGTTAACCAGTTCTCGCAGGTGCGGATATTGTTCCACAGGTGCGGAGCTACAGATGTAGCCAATTGACCGCAGGTGCGGCCCCAGGCCTTTTAGTGGGTTTTCATACGTGCGATGGATTTTCCGCAGGTGCGGGACCGCAGGTACGGTCCAAGGGGCACAGGTGCGGAAATCGCTGGGAAGTTTATATCAGATTCGAGGGCTTGAATTTCATAACTTCTAAAAATAAATTGGAGCTCGGGTGTAGGCGATTTGGAGTGGGTTTTGAGGAAAAACTTCGTAGGTAACAATTCCTAACCCTATTTTATTTGTATATCATTAATCTATAGAATTTTCTTCCATGCAATCAAGGGATTTAGGTGAAAAATCATGCAAATGGGAAGAAGTTTCCTTAATTAGAAAATCCGAGAATTTAATAGGATTTTGTCGTCGGTTTTCGATGATTCTTGAATGGGTGTTCTAAATTTATAACTTTCACTCGATTCCGAAACGTGGGCCCAGGGGACTTTTTGAGCGATTTTCCTAATTTTGCGTATTAGCCTCGAACTAATTAGCTATTTTGATTCCTTAAAGTGATATTTACATTATGCATTCGAATTGAATAGATTTGGGCCATTCGGAGTCGGATACTCGTGGCAAGAGCGTGGTTTTGAGTTTAGTAGTGCAGTCGAGGTATGTGGCTTGCCTAACTCTATGTTAGGTACTGCCTTAGGCTATTTTAACATTATTTTATGTTGTTTGGGTGCCGTGTACGTGAGGTGACGAGTAGGTATACGGGCCATTGTTGTTAAGACTCCATTTTTCCCTCCGCAACTTAAATCATTTCATTCCTATTTTCACTCTCTCATGTACTGACTATGTAGTTTAGATTAGGAAATAGCATGCCTACCTGTTTTACTTGAACTTTCCCTAATTATTAGTACATGTACCATGTTTAGGTAGTTATATCCATATTTTCGCCTATGATCTTTTCCTTAATTGTTTTAAATAAAAATTGTATTCAGTATTTGTACTGCATTGCATATTTAAAATTGGGACTACGGACGAGATTCCGGGAGCTTTCTCCCTGTACTACATTGCATATTTAAATTGGGACTACGGACAAGATTTTGGGATCTTTCCCCCTGTATTGCATAGCATATTTAAATTGGGACTACGAACGAGATTCTGGGAGCTTTCTCCCTGTACTGCATTGCATATTTAAATTGGGACTACGGACGAGATTCCGGGAGCTTTCTCCCTGTAATACATTGCATATTTAAATTGGGACTACGGACGAGATTCCGGGAGCTTTCCCCATGTACTGCACTGCATACTTGTTACTGTGATATATGATGTGCTGAGCCGAGGGCTCCCTATTATTATTTTCTTTTAGCTCATTGTTCCTACTGATTTGCCTTAGCTTATTATATCTCTCTGTTCACATTTTATATTGTTTTACTATAAAAAAAATCCAGTAGAACCATAACCTGACCTCGTCACTACTTGACTGGGGTTAGGCTTGGCACTTACTGGATACCAATTTGTGGTGTACTCATGTCCTTTCCTGCACATGTTCTTCATGTGCAGATCCAGATACCAGCGCTCAGTTTCGTGGCTAGGGGTCCGAGCAGCAGCTTCTAGGAGACCGAAAGTTAATTATGTCGCATCCGCAGAGTCCTTCGAGTCACCTTCCACTCCAGCTTTAGATAGATTTATTTTTCATGTCAATTCCCTCTCGCTATATAAAGCTATTTGAGATAGAGCTTGTGACTAAAGTGATATTCCGGTTTTTTGGAAAAGTTGTATTATGTACGCGCCAAGTGGCGATGTTTCATTGTATATTCACTTATTTCACCTCTATTTTATTGCTTCTATTTAACATGTATTTTTCCGCAATTAGGCTTACCTAGTCATAGAGACTAGGTGTCGTCACGATGCCTTTCGGAGGGTAAATCGGGTCGTGACATTCCTAGTCCTAAACCTTGGTCTTTCATGGTAGAAACTAGGGATTTTGGAAGAATTGGGGGGGGGGGGGAGTTAGAAATTTAGGGATTTAGTGGGGTCGGATTCCGGAACTAATTACATATTCGGGCTCGGGGGTTAATGGGTAAAGGGATTTTGGTCCGAACCTCGAGTTTTGACCAAGCGTGTCGGGGGTCGATTTTTGACTTTTTGGGGGAAATGTTGGGAAACCTAAATTTATGTATTGAAATTTATTTATTTAGCAATATTTGATGTTATTAAGCTAATTATGGGTAGATACGAATGGGCTGGAGGTGGAATCTAGAGGAAAAGCGATAATTGAGCAGTGAGTGGCATGTGGATCGAGGTAAGTGTTGTATCTAACCTTGAGTTGAGGAAATTAGCAACCCTCGGACTATGTGATTATGTGAAATCCATGTGAGCGGCGTATATGCAAGGTGACGAGTGCTTATACGTCGCCAAA
The DNA here is from genome assembly GCA_005239525.1 of Nicotiana knightiana. Classification (NCBI taxonomy): domain Eukaryota; kingdom Viridiplantae; phylum Streptophyta; class Magnoliopsida; order Solanales; family Solanaceae; genus Nicotiana; species Nicotiana knightiana. The sequence continues at coordinate 10,715 of MDKJ01190962.1, read as the reverse complement.
TTATATATTTTCCATGATTTACCGCTTTCCTTTAATTGTTTTACTCCCTTTCTTAAATGTTATATGCTCTAAATGCTTTCCATGTTTAACTGCTACGTGTTAATCAATATCTTCTCATGTTAACTATGTTAGCTCTTACCATAGGTTCCCTAATCCCTACTATTTGCTTAATTCGACTTATTTGCACCTTTAAATTGTAAATTGGTGGATTGGTCTCGTTGTGTGGTATTAATTAAGTAGATTTTATATCGATGAAGGTTTCCTTTTCTTGGCTCAGTTTGGTAATTATTTATCATAAAGGCCTTGTGATTTAGACTATTAATTTACTGTGTACACTGAGTTTTTGGTACTGATATAGTGGGATCGGGCTGCACGTCGCAGCAGGAGGATTGATATGGAGGAATAAGGATGAATATGTTTATATGGTGGGATCGGGTTGCACGCCGCAACAGGAGGAATAAGGGTGGATTGATATAGTGAAATAAGGGTGAATTATCATGTTGATATTGATATATGGTGGGATTGGGTTACGCGATATTATTTACTATTATTGTTATTGTTAAGGAGGAATAAGGGATAATTTCGTGATGTCTGGTGGGATCGAGTTGCGCGCTGCAACAAAACTATATGTTTTTATTTCCTGAGCTGCATTTCTTTCCAGTATTTCTTTCATTATCTGATATAGTAAGGATTTTAGCTCTAGATGACACTGGTTCACTCTAAAGGCTATAGTTATCATTTTCAGTTGGCTGTTTAGTTCTGTTCAACATTTCTATTATTTTGTCATTTTATATATTGCGTACAGGTTTTAATATAGGTGCCTTGTCTTAGCCTCGTCACTACCTCGTCGAGGTTATGCTCGGCACTTACCAGTACATGGGGTTGGTTGTAATGATACTACACTCTGCACATTATGCAGATTTTGGAGACGGCCCCACCAGTGGTCATTAGTGAGCTCGATTCAGATACTTGCGGAGACTTGAGGTACCGCTGTTCAGCGGCCGCAACCCCTGGAGTCCCCATCCTCTTTTCTATTAGCTGTACAACTTCATTCAGACAGTTTTATACTTATTTCAAACCTTTATGTGTATTACTTTAGAAGCTCGTGAACTTGTGACACCAGATTCAGGAAAATGTAATAGATGATTGGCTGTATAACTTCCACATTTGTACTTAAGACATATCTGTTATTTAGTTCGTTATTAATATTATTGTTTAAACTGTTAAAAGAAGTAAAAATGTTCTAACGTTGGATTGCCTAGCAAGTGAGATGTTAGGCGCCATCACGATCCCGACGGTGGAAATTCCGGATCGTGACACCTTACGTTTGCGTTGTTGGAATCACCCGTCAATGCTTGTTTTTATTCTGTCATCACCCGATCCTGTCTTGAGAGGTGATCCATGATTGTTCTCTGTTGTTCCCTCAAGAGTTTGACCATTTCTATGATATGTTCCTCCTCTGCATCATTAGGAGTTGGTTCCGGCACATGCCGAGGACAATGTCCTTTATGAATCGGGCTTGTTTCGTCACCTTCGTTACAGGTATCGCTGATTGAGTCACCACGCTGGGACAATTCTTCCCGTTCAATGCGTGGTTCAATGTTGTCTGCGTTGTTGGCATCGTTAGCTGCCATATTTTTTTTTTACTAAAAGAAAGAACTGAAACTAGTTAGTAATAAACGTATGGATCAAAGCAATTATGCAACTGTCTACGCCCCACGGTAGGAGCCAAATTGTTTACCCGTAAAATGCTACAATTAAATTTGTAACGTGATTTATAGACAAGCGAATTGATTTGACCCAAAAACGATAAAGAAATAAGGCTAAATTAAGATTTAGCGATTGAAATCAAAGTAGATAACAAGCCTAATTCCGACCTAAACCTTTCCGAGAGCAAAAGTGAAAATAAAGATAAATCAATGATAAAGCTACTAAATTGAAAGCTAAATAGTAAAATGTGAGAGCAAAGTAGTATAACTTTTGCGTACAAAATGTTTCCTCTCTTCACATTGGCCGTTAACCCTATTATTTATAGTTCTAGTTAGGGAAACAAGATCCTAGGATCACGCTCCTCTTTAAATGATAGTAAAAGGGTCATTGATGAATATGTAACGGCAAGCTTTGGATGTCAATATGCTCCGTAACGGTTGTTCATTTAACTCTAACAAATATTCCCTCATTGAATAATGTCCGATGACAAATCTTTGAACTTCTACTACCGACCTCGTTCCCTTCGGAATCTATCTCGTACCGGTCACACATGCCGCATTTGGTAGTAGTTGTTTCCCAACTCGTTTTTTGTTTATCTTCCGCTCCACTGTTATCCTACCATTTGGCTATCTGTCAATTTACCCCGTACACATGAGTGCTTAGGGTTGAGTTGCGCTAGTATTTATACTAAGCCTTTTCAACGAACGGTGAGATAGATTGGATGGCTTTATTAATTAATATATCCTATTAAGATTGCACTGGACTAGTCAATCGTTTTTGACAGCTCTAGCTAGAGAGATCAACGATCACAACGATTATAATAATAGATTTCACTGTACTAGTGTTGACCATTGGCGCGATCATTGTATGAGAATTGAAGATGCCTCAGAAAAAAATGATTTTATAAACATTCTCCTCACTCTAAACGACATGAAAGGGACAGATACACTGAATGGAAATGTTGTTTTTTCCCCATACAAGTCTTAACTATTGTTTTTTTTTTTTTTTTTTTTTTTTTTTTTAAATTTATGTCAGCACTTCTTACGGTCGTTTTTTTCTCCAAAACATGGCATAAACTTATGCGATATTATTTATAAGAAAGATATTTTTTTTTTAAATTAAATCTCATTAGTTACCACACCAACCCACAATGGACTTGCATTTCCACTTGTGGAGTGCTTAAGTAGCCATTAATTATTATGGAAACACCGTTTAAACTATACTCCAAGAAACTAGTAATTCATATAAATCCAAATCTCAGTAGGAATTTCACATTAAAAGCAGCCAAAGAACCCTTTTTATTGTTTGATTGTACCAAAAATTATTGCATAACAGAAAAAAGATGTTAGTTCTCAAAAGAGGGTAATTTATTATATATCTTCTTTCTCTAAACAGTAACAGCTTTCATGAATTCTGCATCATTCTCCATTGCTAGCAAAGTCTCAGGTAAAAGACAAACTTCAATATCTACACTTCCTTCTTCTGCCCCAGGAAATAATGTTACTTTTCCATCACCTTTATTTGCCATCCCACTCCTTACTGCCACTGGTTTCCCCCAACCAAAATCAGTACTATAAACACTAAACTTTGGAGAACTACTAACTCCCAATCTATTGGCCAGAAACAATGAACCCTTTGTAAATAATACAGGCTTTTCCACCCACTCCTTATATAGTTTCACCACTTCCTCATTGCTCTGAGAAGCAATTATTTTGTTCATTTGCAATGCTGCCCAGCCAAGTCCTTTCTCTAGCAGTTCCCCTGCTGTTGTTTTCACCGGCTTGAAATAAGCTGCATTTCCCCAATACCCTTCTGCCAATGGAGGATTTAGCCTCTTTCTTGAGCCTACATTAATAATGGATTATTGAACTTCATACAATATAACAATACAATTACATGATTATTTTTTGTTACGTTAAAGTAACCTGACTTTTTCCCCTAGTAATCAGGGGCGGATTTAGGGGGCGGAAGGGGTTCGGATGATCTCCCTTCGCCGAAAAATTACACTGTTTATATAAGACAATCTGTTTTTTACCTCTATATATTAAGTTTTGAACCCCCTTAAAACAATTCAGAGGTGTAGTTTAGTGGTCAAGAGGGTTCAAAACCTTGATAAGGTCATAGTTTCAATTCTCACTAACTACAATTTTTTTTTTTGAACCCTCCGTGGAGATCTTGCCTCTGCCACCGCTAGTAATGGCAAAGTCACATAGCTGTTTTTCCAAATCAATAACTGAATTTTATTAGCTATAAGAGTAAGTAAGTCACAAAATTATTTTTGTCACATTAAAACAACTAATCTTTATCCATTATAATAGTAACTGTCGCAAGAAATGAATTTACCCATTATGATAACAAAGTCAAAAATTTATTTCTTGGTCACAAAACTTACCTACGACAATGATGAGAGTGACTTCTTCCTTGGAATCAAGCTGACGACAACGAGTAACAGATCTCCATAGATGAGCCAAAAAAGCTTGAAGAGAAGAGATGGATTTAGTACCCATTTCAGAGTTAGCTTTTGCTTTCAATTTCCCTATGCTTTCTTTAGTGAGATGGAAAATCCTTTCCTTCAATGGTGGAAGCTCCATACACTCATATAATTCTTGATCTTCTAGCTTCAAAGGGAGATAAATTGGTGGCTTTATATTCTCAGGAAACCATCTTTTTAGAACTGGAAACCTACTAATAACCTCAGATCCATTGGATATTTCAGACCAAGAATTGAAGAAATTCCAAAAGCAAGTGCCATCCCCTACACTATGACTCATAGTGCAACCAATAAAATACCCATTAACAAGCTCTGTTACTTGAATTCCTAGTAATGGTTTACTAACACATTCGATGTTACGCATTTTATTAAGTGGGAAAAGGGAATGAACAATAGGTGGCACATAACAAGATTCAAGAATTTCTTCCACAGTTAATTCTGGAGCAATAGCGTGAGTAAATTCAACTCCAGCATTATTGCAAGTGATGAAGAAAGAAATCGTATCATTATTAGCATTTTTAGTGGTGGAAAAACGGCCAGCTAAAGGAGGAAAGAAGTCTAAGGTGCGAGAAAGAGAAGTTTTCAAGTGATCAATTAAGGAAAGAGAGGAGAGTGATTTGAAGAGAGAGTTGTCTTGTTGAGGAGTTGGTTTTTTGAAGAGGAGACCTTTTTGGATAGTGTCAACGAGAAGGAATTGCAAGTCCCATGGTGTCATTTCAATTTGTGAAATGGTTGTGTTGTTGCCATTATTGTTTGAGCTTGACAATTTGGAAGCTGCCCCAACTAAACAGGTAGAGATGACTTGAACTTCTTCCATTTTCTGAGGAAGAGAAATGGATCTAGGGCAGCAGGCAAGGATAGTGCTTCTATGGTTTTATGAGGATGCGGGTAGGGCTACCGAATTATAGTACCGAAATCGAAAATTTTGATATTTAGTATTCGGTATATTATTTGGTTTAAGTTTTTTAAAAAATTTTGGTATTTGGTATGATATTTTGTATTTAAAATGAAATATCGATACCGTACTAAAATATATACTATATTACACAATATACATATTATTAATTATACATAAATATAAAAAATAACTAGAATTTTACTTTTTTTTATAATTCTCTAAGTTTATCAATTAACTCCAAATAACAAGATATTTCTAATAATCAAATTTATTCCTTTATGTACAATTTTCTCTTATAACTCTATGCACTAGTTAGTATTCAAAACGAATAAACCGAAGTTACCCAACCGAATAAACCGAAACCGAAAGGAGAAAAACCGAACCATACTGATTATAATTAGGTATACATGGTATTATTATAGTATTTTAAGAAATCGAATACCAAAAATATTGAACCGAAATATCTAAATATCTTATCGTGTCGACTTACGAACACCCCTGGACGCAGGAAACCAAGAATAGTTATATGTTCATATCAAATCAAACATTTCAGTCATGAGTATCGAAAATTAGTGTAAGAATACATATTACTTAATTGACAGACGAATAACGAGACTGCCAGATAGTATAAACTAATGGTATAAATAATTATTTATATATTAGGTCATTTAAATTATAATTACAAGTAATAACTAATAGAATTACGATACAGATACTGGCGTAAAATATTTATATTGTCGGGTGTATTTATGACATGATCAGAAGAAGCACATGCTCTGAGATCTAAATGCCAATTGCTTCACTTGCTCTATAAAGAGCTACCAAAGATTTGGCTGGCTGGACCAAAAGAATATTACCACTTTCAAGTGTATATAAAGTTGATTCCAGTCAGAGTAATAAAATGGTACTCCATAGAATAAGAAAAATGAAATAAAATACAAACAAAATATACAAATGGCAACCTGTATGTCATTTTGTGCCAAAATTTTAGTTCATCCATCTCTGGATGGTAACAATTTTAATTCGAAAAAATTCAAAAAGATAATATAAGACCCTCGTAAAATATAAATTTAAATTAATTAAAAATTCATGGAATGCTGAAGGGGTAAAAAAAAAAAAGGATTGGCGTTAATAACTAAAAGACTCAATTTGAAGACCATCTATGTTATTTATTTTCTTTCCCTTTTGTAGTTTAAAGACTCTATAATTTCATTAGCTCTTGTTTCAAATTAGTTACGTATATGGTACTTTCTTTTTTCTGCAGATAGCCCCACGTTTAATTATCCTGAACAAATCCTAGCGTCATCATATGTGTAGATTGGTTTTAATCTAAGTAGTTAATAAAGAGTTGATATGATCCGATACAATAACATATACTCCCTCTGTTTCAGTTTATGTTAACCTATTTTCTTTTTTTGTCCGTTTTGAAAAAGAATGATCCCTTTCTAATTTGAAAATAATTTCGCTTAAACTTCAAATTTTATCATTAATGGGAAGTTTTATAACCACACTAATACTTTGGACCGCTTTTTGACTTATTTAGGATCACAAATTCCAAAAATCTTCATTTTTTCTTAAACTCCATGCTCAGTCAAACATATCACATAAATTGGAACGGAAAGAGTACCATTTCTTTGGAAAAAATGCAAAGATGGAAGGAAAAAAAAAAGAAAAAACGTAAAATTATTGTCATAATAAAGTAAATATATGTCATCAAATTATCAAAACATAAAACCAACTAATGCAAAGAGGGTATTCAGTGCTAGTTATCTAGTTACATATATGATCCTATAAAACTTTGCCCTCACATCTAATCATGGTAAAAAATGATTGTTTGATTAAAGGAAAAAGAAAGGTTAAAATTATCCTTATACTATCGAAAATTAGTCATGTTTATACTAGTTTTTACTTTCGATCTAAATATATGCCTACCGTTAATAAAGTACAAAATCGTCTCTAATCCTAACGGATTTCCTATGTGGCAGTAGGACCCCTCATTTAATGTGCCAACTGGGCAAATACCAACCCGAGTTGTAGAGACCCATGCCCATTTTTTTGACCCATGCCCATTTCTTTGACCCCTCACTTCCCGTTTACCCTCTTCTTGTGTAGAGTTGAAGATCAGAAAAACAAATAAACAGAAGAAAAAAAATAAAGCGTATCTCAAATCTGTAAACATGAACATAAAGAACTTTGAAGATTTATATATCTAATGGTAAACTATGTAAAAAGTTGTAGCCACATCCTACCCAACCCGCTGCCGCCACCTTCACCTTCATCAAAATAGCCACCGCTTCACCGGTCCACCACCTTCTTTCACCAATTTATGACAGAAAATAGATTATTTAGAATGATATGTGGGAAAGTTCACTTAAGAATAAATATCTCTTGTTTTATCAGTGTAATTTTTTGAAAATCAATCTGATGACTATTTGTACTAGTAAATTTTAGGGGATTCTCTTTGATTTTAAATGGAAGAAGACAGACTGTGTTTCTCAATCGCACATGGAGATAAAGTTGTCGGCGGCCTCTGCCATGACAACCACCACACTTATCCACCTCTCTCTCTCTTCCTCCGCTCTTCCTCTCACTTCTCGGCCTCATAAAACCACACAATCAAGAATATAATGTCACATGGGACTTAAAAGGCAAGTTATATAGATTGTAATGTAAAGATTAGTAATGTATGCAAGCGGATTATCTCGTGTTGGATATTTTTATTGAATTCTCCTTTGAAGAGTGTGAGGGTATATTTATCTTCTTTTTCTTTAAATTAAAAATATGTATTACTAATAACCCGTATTTTTCGGTAAATTATGCGGAAAACAAAAAGAGGCAACCACACAATGTATATAATTGTCCGGAGTTTTATGCTGCGATTAGATCATTAAGGTAAGACATGGTCTAAATTTGTTCATAGTTAATTTTGGAGTCAAAGTATTCCATCTTGGAGCTAAAGTATTCAAATTTGGAGCCAAAGAATAAAATTATTTTCCTTTATTCCTTTTTCTTTACTTGGGATCAAGAACTTTGCCCTATAAATCTGACTTCATTAGAATCATACCATATTTTGATTAGAAACTCATATTGAGTATTCTTGTGATAGAGAGTTTTGTTATATTCAATAGAGTTAGTGTTGGGAAACAATTTTGAGTGAACCTCTTCTTTGAGAGTGATTGTAGCGAGGTTATTATCTTGAGATATATTTTGGGATAATTAGAGTTTCATCTTTAATTTTGCACTCTCTTTTGTGTATCGATTGTTAAAATGAAATTACTCCTCTCCGCTTGTGGATGTAGATCACCTTGACCGATCCACGTTAAATTTGTGTCTTCTTCATATGCTTTAATTGTCGTTATTATCAACCTGCATTGTCTTTGTTATTGTCATTATAACGTTGTTTGGCTACATTTTGCACTATTCGGGTTTCCGATCCTAACAAATTGGTATCAGAGCCGGATCTAACGGGGTTAGTTTATGTAGCCAATATGACTCTAACAAAGACTTATGCTAGAAAAATTTTACCGAAGTGCAAACTTCGAGATATGGCAATTAAAGATGGAAGCTATCCTAATTCAGGATGACTTGGACTTGGCATTGCAAGCAAAGAGAAAAAACTGGATAAAATGACAGGAGGAATTCGCCTTCATAGACAAAAAGGCAAAATCAGGTATTATCTTAAATCTCTCTAATGAGGTTTTACGTGAAGTTTCTGTAGAAACACAGGCAAAGACATGTGGAAAAAATTGAAAACCTTGTATATGGAGAGGACGGTGAAAAAGAGACTTTACCTTAAGTAAAAGATTTATACAATTCGTATGGGTGAAGTACCTCTATTCTCTCTCATCTTGACATCTTTGATTCCATTCTTATGGATTTGAGTAATATAAATGTTGAAATTAAAGATGAGGATCAAGTTGTGTTACTGCTTTGTTCCCAACCCCCATCTTTTAAGCATATAAGAGATACTATGCTTTACGCAAAGGATAATATCTCTTAGAAGGATATTAAATATATTTAAATAAAAATAACAAATAGATGGTGATATTACTGGGGAAACTAGTGGAACTCTAGCGGAAGTTGGCTTGTTTGTTAGGCGACTTAACATTCAGGTAAAATAATTTAGAGTGTCACTATTGTCATAAGAAAGGTCACATTATCTCCGAATACTATAAGCTAAAAGATAAAGAAAATCATAAGAAAAGGAAAAATGAGCACAAAGATATTGACACAGCCGAAGCTAGTATAACAACTGATGAGATTGAGGGAACTATATTTTTAGCATTGAAACTATCTAGTTTTGGATCAGACATTGAGTGGATTTTAGATTCAGGTTGTTTGTATTATATGTGTCCCAACAAGGACTTGTTTTCTACATATGATTCAGTTGAAGGTGGAGTTTTCCAATTGGGTAACAATGTTACTTGTAACATTATTGGCAAAGGTAAAATTCGGATCAGAATGCACGATGGTGTGGTGAGAACTCTCGTTGATGTTAGATATGTTCCTGAGTTGAAGAAAAATCTCATATCTTTGGGAACTTTAGAGTCTCTTGGGGTACAAATTCACCGGTGAAGGTGGGGTTCTGAAAATTTTTCAAGGTGTTCTTGTGATCATGATAGCACAAAAAATCTGGTTCGTTGTATACTTTATTGGGATCTACCGTTATAGGCACTACTACAATTTCGGTACCAGACAAGTTGTCTGATATTGATGGCATTAGATTTTTGACATAAGCCAATTGAGACTTTTTTGAAGATAGAGTAAAATAACTATATCATCCAATTTAGGCCAAGGTGGATATTTATAAGACATGGTCTAAATTTGTTCATCGCTAATCTTGGAGCCAAAGTATTCAATCTTGGAGCCAAAGTATTCACACTTGGAGCCGAAGAGTTCTAGCTTGGAGCCAAATAATAAAGTATTTTTTTTTATTTTTTTTCTTTACTTGGAGTCCCAGAATATTGCCCTATAAATATGGGTCATCTTACTTTATTTGAACCATCCCATATTTTGATTAGAAACTTATTTTGAGTATTCTTGTGATAGAGAGTTTTGTTATATTCCATAGAGTTAGTGTTGGGAAACACTTTGAGTGAACCTCTTCTTTGTGACTGATTGTAGCGAGTTTATTCTCTTGGGATATATTTCGGGATAATTAGAATTTCATCTCTAATTTTGTAATCTCCTTTGTGTACCCGTTGTTATAGTGAAATTGCTCCTCTCCACTTGTGAGTATAGGCCACCTTGACCAAATCACGTTAAATTTGCACTTTCTTTATGCTTTAATTACCGTTATTATCAACCTGCATTATCTTTGTTATTGTCATTATAACATTATTTGACTAAATTTTACACTACCCGGATTTTCGATCCTAACAATTAATCATCAGGAACACTTAAACAAAAATAAGAGTTGTTTACAAATAAAAATACAATGTGAAGGGCTTGCTATTGAAAAGATTTTCAAGTTGTTTAATATTGAGTAATAAAATAGTATTAGACAAGATCTGGAAAGATTCAAAGACTTCCGTTCAACACTTCCATCGATTCAGTCTAGGGGTGTGCATTCGATTTATCGATTCGATTTTGACCCTTATCGATAATTACTTATCG